>OX439005.1:12746609-12765532 GCA_949316495.1 Amphiduros pacificus
ATGCACACTGGTAGCTGACAACTCACCTGTATATCCAGCATTGCATGCACACTGGTAGCTGACAAATCACCTGTATATCCAGCATTGCATGCACACTGGTAGCTGACAACTCACCTGTATATCCAGCATTGCATGCACACTGGTAGCTGACAACTCACCTGTATATCCAGCATTGCATGCGCACTGGTAGCTGACAACTCACCTGTATATCCAGCATTGCATGTGCACTGGTAGCTGACAACTCACCTGTATATCCAGCATTGCATGCGCACTGGTAGCTGACAACTCACCTGTATATCCAGCATTGCATGTGCACTGGTAGCTGACAACTCACCTGTATATCCAGCATTGCATGCGCACTGGTAGCGCCTAAAGTTGGGGTCATATTGACACACAGCATTTATGTCACAGTCATTGACCACATCACAGCCCTGTCCTTGTGGTGGCTGAGTCTCACTCTCGCACCTAGAAAATGTCATCGTTACCTTATACATATAAATTAAGATTTGATGGAATTTGACTAATTTGGTATTGTTCTTTGTAAAACATCAACATCTGAAAAAATTAAGTTGTGAAAATTGTTAATTCTAATATATTTTACAAAAGACAACTCTTTTAAAGAAACAATGATAATAGAGTGACAGAAGCAGCTCGAATGTAATCTTTATAGGTGAAATTGATGTAGAAAATGGAAAAAACACTTTGAAGATTCAGCAGAAACTTGAGAATATGTGCGTCAGATAACAATAACTTCTAAGATATATTAAGTATTTATGGGCTCCTCATTGTAGAGGACCACTGAAAGTCTTAATATCAACTTTAGAAACCCATGGTGTGCCACTTTGTAACTGAATATTACCACCATATGGTGAGAAAAACAGAGATCACATTGAAGATTCACAAGCTAATGTAACAAAGACCAGAATAATGATAGTGAATTAATAAAGTCATAAGTTGACCAATTGATTTAGTGACACCTTAACACTACACTATATCTGTGATAGCTGGTTTCCATTGAAAAAAATAAGCCATATTTTTGTAATTACCCCATGATTCTGATTCTAAAATTCAACCAAGTTCCATTAAGAATTTTATCTAATATTTAACCTTGATAGGAAGTAGATAGACCTTATGGGTTAGTAATATAAGTTGTCACGAGATGTCGACACTTACCTATAGCCATCTCCCCTGTATCCAGGGTTACACAGACAGGTATAGCCACGCCCCTGGGGGATGCATCTGGCATTGAAATCACAGTTGTTCAAAACGTTGCACTGCTCCTCGACCTCTGTGAAAATATCAATCCAACATGTTACACAACAAGTTAACAAGGCATTGAGAGAATATGACTGTCATTAGTGTGGATTAACCAAATGACAGCAGGGCCAATCTACTCACAGTGGTACATCAATTATCACACTTTACGCCCTCTGTAGACGATTGTCATAACCACATTCCAACGGTATACGTCACACACATACATTACATTATGATAAAGCAAGCAAGACATTGAAAACATAATTGCGTTTTGAATGTCAATTAAAGGCCCAAGCATGTGACATGAAGCGTCCTATTATTATGATTATCATAAATCAAACACTAATTGTGCCTGACATACTTACATTTCCATTTTACTTTTGAGGCAAACTTGATGAAGCAGTGAGCAGTTAATCTGTCACACATACAGAAATAATTGAAATAAGATTCAGAATTAAATGAGTCCATAGTCACAAGATAATCAATAGTGGTTGTGTGGGTAAAGTCACCGAAATGTGTAATGCTAGAGTTGAAGATAACTGTACTTGCTCTGTCGCTTATCAAATTTGTTCATTTAATTTTCCTGACTGTGGATTCTCATAAAGCAACTGTTTTCTTTGTTAATATAAAAGGTAGGTATTGAGAACTTGGGTAAGTTAGATAAGCTACTGATCAAGTTATCAGATCAAGTCACTCTTCAGTGTCATAAGGTTGCCACCAGGTGGGGTTGCCATCAGGTGGAGTTGTTCCATTGTCTGACTCACTGTGTAAGCTCGAGTATCTGAGCTGCCCCGGATTGCTACTCACCCAGAGAGGTACATCTGTATCCATCTCCTGTAAATGTTTCCCGACACTGACATCGGAAAATGAATCTGTTGACATCATATATACACACTGCGTTGGCATCACAGTTTCTACAGTTTAGTTCAGCTGCAATAAACAATGAGCGTCCAAGCCAAGCAAGTTACAGGCAAAATAAACCAGACACCAAGCAAATCAAGTTGACCTTAACCTCAGCAAAGCAAATCAAAATAATCAAATTATTACCAAATTTAAGCAGAGCAATTAAAAATTGCTAATGTTAATTAAAAATGTTCATATATAAAAACTACATAAGTTTACATCATACTAACACGAGCCAACATAAAGCACTGTACATAACTTTATTTTAAATAAAGTGAAAACAAATTAGTTGTTTAGTTGATAACATACGTTCGCCAGAATCACTACAGCTGTAGCCGTCACCGCTGAAGCCATCTAGACATTCACACTGAAACCGCCTCGTGTCAGCATCATAGACGCAGTCTGCGTTCTCATGACATGTGTTCACTTCATTGCACCCAAACTCTGTTCACAAAAGTGTAATGAAGTGAAAGCCAAAGCGTACATAAGCTTGGTTATAGTATTACTTATATCATGTTCCAACCTATGTGACCTGCTTAAGCCCTTGGTCAAAAGGATAGTGTGAGCAGATATTGCTCTATTTAATATGAAGGTAAAGCGTTAGGTTTAATGATGGACAGATTCCCAGTTTCTGATGAAAAACATATATTAAAAAAAAGTTGCCTTTTAAATATGTTTAGCCCTAGTATACTTGGAAAAGAGAAGAATAATCTATCCATCAAAAAGCCTGTAAGCATTTTATAATAATAAGTAAGTATATCAACAACAAACAATGTCATATTTTCTTTTCTATTCCAGATATTACCCCTTGCCTTATACTTATGAACACTTACCAACTTCTTGGCAATAGCTCCCGTCGCCATAGAAACCAGCATTACACTCACAGAGTGGAGTGTTTGCCTCAGGATCATACACACAGCGCGCATTCAGGTCACATACAATGTCTGCGCATGTCAGATCGCCTACAGGAAGTACACAGCTCATGCGTTTTATATTCAACAAGAACATTTTATAATCTTGTTTCTACATTGAAAACTATATTAAAAATCTAAATTCGTATGGGACATCAATAACAGAAACTAATGTCTAATCTCAAATTTTAAAAAATCATTTCACAAATAATCTTTTCCTGGTCAGAGTAACTTGTTTTTGCATATAAAGAATCATATTCCAATTCTTGCCAACCAGAAAAAAAGATGTTTCAAATTGTATGACGCCTATAGCTAGCTAGGACAATACTATACAGGCCAGGTCAGTTATCATGAGATACCCGTGTATTCATTCGTTCAAGAGTACTCAGCAATATTGTTTATTCGGGAGAAGAGGTATGTCTTAACATTCCGTTTCAACCAGAAAATAGTTTGAATGTGTTTCATCACTCTGTATCACTGAGGGGGTAGGCCCTCAAAGAAAGAAAAAGACTGGTGCGTTTCCAAATGAATTTCTTTCGATCTGAGATTTGACAGTGTTTTTTTATATGTCCCCTTCACAAATATATATATATATTATTAATATAATGAAACTGGAACCTAAGCCAAACTCTATACATAAAACAAGATTACATCACTTTCATTGCATGATCATAAACAAAAGAATCACATTATGTCTATAACAAAGACAGAATGTGATCATCTAAAGCTATAATGAAGCGAGTAGTACATAATGTTCATAAAGTATTGGTATATAGGTGACTCACGGACACACTGCCTGCCGTTTCCGGCGTACCCGGGAAGGCATCGACACTCATAGGAACCCTCCGTGTTGTAACACTGAGCATTGCGGTCACACTCATTGTTGCCCTGGCGACACTCATCCAAATCTGCTCACATAAAAAAATAAGAATCATTAGGGACTTTGATAATTTATTGTCACAATGTGGTTAACTGGCGACTTAAAACAGATTCGTATGTAGATGACTCACATTTGATGATATAATTTTATGTTTGTCATGATTTCACTCAACTTAAAGGAAATGTGGGACTAACCAACGCATCTGCGTCCATCTCCATGGTAACCAGGTTTGCATTCACATCTGTAGGTATCGCCAGTCGGAATACAGTTTGCATTAAAATCACAGTCAGTTGTCGGTTCCCTGCAAGGATCTGAACCTACAAAAGAATATTTATGTTATCCAATATCAAAAGGAATCACAGATCACGTTCATTAGAATAAATTACAAAAGACAGTTGAAAAACAATGTATGCACCATACCAAAGTAATTATGCCTGTTAATAAGTTTCATCTTTTCCTTGGGCAAATACCTACCCAAAAATATTGTATTTTGACTGAAGTATTCTCAACTTTGAAAATGGGGTATATATTCTTTGTCAATTAAGCCATTTATTAACCGTATTTCCCATAGAAATTTCACCCCAAACAATACAATTTTGAGAAACCTTATAGGATTTACCTGCAAATGTGGAGATTCTGTTTGTCATGGCATAACGGACAATTTGTTCTCTCTCTCCATACACCAGGAAGTTCCTGATGACGTTGAGCCTGAGGATGTCAGATTCGCCGCTGGGGCGGGAGGCACACTCCTTGTAGGTGATCGTCTGCTCCGCTGTGAACTTTCGTGGGGACCCGTCCACGTGGTAGGTGTGAGTCGTGAACGATTTGATGTTGCCTGTAAATCATTGCACTAATAATTAGGTTAGATCTAGCTGGTCACAACATTTAATGGTCTCTAAGAGAGATTTAACACTTCCCTACCAACTTTCGGCCATCTTGGTTTCAGTAATTACTCCAAAGTTTCAGCGATTCAACCACTTGTCTGCGTTAATCACAATTGATTTTTCCCCTATGCAAAACGTGTAAATGCTCTCCAGATAAACATCGCGCTATTCAATTATCAATCCCAACCATCCGATTTCGTCTAAAGTTCGACCTTTCCAAAGTTAGGAACGATCTTTTGATGATAAGACATATCATGATAAAATCATTTGTTTTTGTAGGGTCTTATGTTTCATTAATCAGATTTTTCTCGTTTAAATTCACCACAAAAATATGATTGCCTATCGACCACAATAATATTGTAGCGATACCAATTTTGGAAAGGATTTCCCGATTTCCATAGTAAATTGTTATATACCATGGTTGAAACAAGTACCAAAATGAATGCAACTAAAGAACAGTTTTGTATTTTAAAGAAAAAAATTATGCACTTTTCTTATGACTTCCTGTGATGAGCATAAGTGATGAGGGTGTCATGGCTACCACAGCAGCATGTTTTGATTATTTTTAATTGACAAAAGCTTTTGATTTATGAAACTTTATATGGTTTGTTATATTTTTCTTAGCTTTATTTTCTGTTAGTTTCCTCTCTAAGGTAATATGTGCACATTTCACTGAAGAGATGAAGACAAATCTGTTTACTGAGAGGAATTCCTTCTGGAACGATGGCCTGGCTCAATCTGAACTCAGACAACATTAACGGCTCTTCTCTGAACAGCTTCTACTCGAACTGAGATTTTGGCTCACTGTCACAATGTGAGATAATTTTCACAGGATTATTGGAAATCTCAAACATTCATTAGAATATGTTGTTGAGTTCCCATAGCAAGATCACAGGACCTCTCTCTTATATCAGTAGACTATAAGATGACTAGCAATCTTACACTGCACGCTAAACAGAGTAATCACAAGGTTGCGTTCCTACAAAAATGGTGTTTGAATGCAATCTAAAGAGATATGATGAATATATGAGTATGTTTAGTGTACCTGCATCCACCCTGCTGTACTCCTCCTTGTAGTCGTCGACGCTGACCTTCATACCGAGGGCGACTTCCGGTACGTTGCCGTTGACCTCTGTGTTTACTCTCATGTAGCCCACCGCGTCCTGACTGATGAACTGCTGCTTGATGGTCAAGGTCTCCCCGCCGGACAGGTAGCGTATCACGGCCGTGCGGTTAAAGTCGCCACCTGTATACAAATGAAGGATGACATTCTTGTCATGCATATTGCAGATTTGTGCCACATTGGAACATGTTAAGGCAGCTGTGCTGAACTCTCCATGGGAAGAATATTTTTGATATAACGCCGCAAGCTAAATTAGGTATTCTTGAAATGATTGGATAAATGTTGTTAAAAATAGTATTTGTAATTAATCTGTACTCGCAACTTAAAACAATTCAAACTAAACAGCTAAATATCAAGGTTTCGTATTTGGAATCTAGGCGCATCGGAATTAGAATGTATCGTATCTTTTTCCAATTACTTTTTCTTTCTCCTTTCATACAGTAAGACAGTAGCCTGATATGGTCATGATAACTTGTTCTAAAATATAGAGAGAACAGCGCGCTTATTGATTTCTTACCTGTTATCATGAATCCATTCTTGGCTTTTGGAGAGGAAGTCTTTGCAAACAGCCAGCCAATGATGGAGCCGATGGGGTAGGCAGTTTGTAGCGACACTCCCAGGTTTTCTGGCAGCCTGCTGATGGCGGTATAAGCTCGGCCGTCATTGGTTACCACGTAGGCGTGTAGGTCCTGGTCCACTATCGGGTAACCGTTGATCGTTCCTGATACCTTGCCGTTGACCCGCTGAGCAGCGCCTAGGAATTAGTACCATTCACATTAGGTTTTTAATTGTTTTGCTGGAATCTCTTTAGCAAATTGAAAATCCATCTGCGGCCTCCAGCACGAGAGTCAGATATCTAAGAGTGTTCCAACTTTGTATTATTCTGCTTTGATTTTTATTGTCTGTTAAGACTACATACAAGAGCAAATAACGAAAATTAAATTGGTGACAAAGTATTTATTTATTATTCAAAAGCCAATGCAATAAGCCACTTACCCGGTTCCAAGCAGCTGCGCCCGTTTCCGTAGGAAGGCGGGATGCATTCGCAGCAGTAGCCGCCAGCATTGTCCACACACCGGGCATTGGAGTGACAGTTGCGCGCGCCGCCACCACTGCATGACCTCGGCTCATCTCCTTGTACATCTGTATTAGTGTTATGTATTAAATTATTATAGAACCGCAATATATATTATTCGCATTATATGTTATACGTAGACCACAATCTGTTGACGATGCTACCAAAGTAAATATCACAATATCATGATGAAAAGTGAGACACCCATCTCAAGCATTGACTGTATAAGCGAATGCCAAATAAACAAATATATCATTTATTTATGAGGCCTTAGTTTATGCCACGTAAATAAATGATATTCTATATAGACTATACATAGAATTTATTTTATATATATTTTCACTATTTTGTAACGATATTATACATACACAGGGATAGAGGTTCAGTAAGGTAAATATCTTGTTCAATCAAGATAACTGACTGGCCCAGTGGGCAGCTTAATATAACTATATTAAAGATATAACTATGTAATTACTCAAAGATATAACCATGTACTTTGGCTTGACATATATTCTTTTTCTCATGGTTTAATGAATATGAATAGAACTAAAACAGGAACCAGATCATCAGTGACGAAATATCACATCAATCTGAATATGTGTTGTCCCGCTTAGACATTCAGCTGTTATGAACTATATTTGAAAAAATACACAGGAAAATCAAGAACCCTACCCCTGTGTTTTAAAATACAAATCTACCAGCAAGAGTCAAAGCTGATAAGAGTCTAACAGGAAGTACGTGTATAAGCCAGTGCTGCCACCTAGTGCTACATACCTTGGGTGTCTTTTGTTGACCTACCAGTACCTTCTGTGGCATAGGTTTCTGGAGTTTCAATATTTCCACCATTGAGCAATCCAACGCGGAACATCCACATGCCAGGCTTCCCAACATTGGATTTACTGGAAAATAAAACATCAAGATGTGAATCAATTTTAACTTCAATATTGTGGTATGATATTCATTTTTTTAATTAATAAACTCTAAATGTACAAACGCTTTGTTGGCATAAACATGACGTTTACCTGACTAGTTTGGCAACTTCAAGATTTCCAGAACCAGGTAGAGTATAATATCTAGGATTGGAACCTCTCTCTCCAGAGTCGAAGCCAGCCTGTCCTGGAATGTCTTGGATGGATGGGCTGGACTTGCCCTCACTCCTCAGCCACTGCAGACCCTCATCCTCATAGTGGAACAACACGTACGACTGCCGCCCGTCGCTACCCACTGCTATTTGGAATGTGTTTGTCTGTCACCAAAATAACACAGAATCTCAGGATGAAGAGACTGGTCAAATTTCTCTTTGGAAAAGTTGATTAGAGCAAAGCCACGAATGCATTCACACATACTGTGTGACCAGCAAATCATTTGTGATAGCGTTAACCAAGCAGTGAAAGAAACAAAATAATGGCGGCTGTACATTGGTCGACAACTGCCTCAAATCTCTTAAGAGCCTAACATGTAATGGCAAATTTACCTCATTATATATATTATTAGCGTCGGAGTACAATACCAATTTTACCTCCTTATATATATAATCAGCGTGGGAGGTTACCTTGTCATACTGCTGCTTGAAGTAGCCGATATCGTCCCAGGTGACGATCAGGATGCTGTTGGGAATGAATCCGGATTCCTTTGGGAATGCATGGGCCACTTCGCGACCAAGCAATTCCAGTAATGAAGGATCTTCGGTCTCTCTGCAAATGACCATTGCATTAAAATATCACCCACATTTATTCTACCTGTTAATATCGCCTGCTTATTAGTACTGCTTGTTGATATTGCTTGCTAGTATTGCCTGCTGATAACGCCTGCTATTGTTGCCTGTTGATTATGCCTAAATTGAAGGGTAACATGCAAAATAAAAATAAATATATTACCTGTAATACACGTTTCCTGATAATCTGGTATCAATATCCGCCAGGAAAGCAGAGATGACCTTGAACCCTACAGGTAATACGAGATCACTCTTGTACGTAGGTAGTTCAGTCTCAAATGATAAGTGTCCATTCAAATTTATCTGAAAATTAAAAAAAGACCTTTCTTTGTTAAACAAGATAAATATCAATATTTAGTTTCAGTGATTTGTTGGAAATATTCGGCATTGAGTGTCAACAATCTGTGTGAAATATCCAGCAGTGATCCGTGTGAAATATCCAGGATTAAGTGTCGGCAATCCGTGTGAAATATCCAGCAATGAGTGTAGCAATCGCAAAAATAATAAATTATATCAGACAATTAGGCATTCAATGAACCTTAAATGACTTCAATTCTCAGCATTTTGTGTATTTAACATTAAAAAAAAACAAAAAACAATGTATAGATATGAAAGGCAAATATCTTTATCGTTAATTTATGATCTTAGACGTATTTTTCAAAATCACTGCATAATCCCTTTAAAAAATGAATGTTGATTCCGCATGGTCTGTCCATCTCAAGACCAGCTAGCATCTAAATAGGTGCTGCAAAGGTTTGAGCTGCATTGTCAATCACCAGAACAGCTGACACTCTGCTTGGTCTGGTACAACTTATATTAATAATATCATATCTGTGTTTTGGATGAGATGGCGACGTATAAAACCAGCGAAGAAGTCCTGAATCGTGTGAGGCATGATTAATAATACAGCGGCTTGAATGTTATACTGATTACCGTTAGGGTCATAAAAGTAATAAAACAAATTGCGCTTTACACGCTCAATGAAATTATGAGTTCTCATCAAATGCTGGTATGTTATTCATTCAGCGAGCCACCTGGCGTCGTCAACAGAAACCTTGATTGGGCGAAGTAAAAAAACATTATTCAGGGCATATTATTATATAATACTGTTTGAGCGTTTTTTCTTACACTTAATTGCAACTACGATTCCTTAAATGTGGCAATAAACCAATAATAGAAACCATATACATGTGGCATGGTGTGTTATATAGCTTTATATGCCTGGACGCCTATCCGATCACGTGGTTTGTTTTGCGGGTCATTTCATGGCAAGTCTGGATTGCACCCATACAATCTTGCACCTGTCTCCGGGCAAATGCAATTCCTTCCCGTGTTGCAGTATTCGACTTGAGATGTGTTTTGCAGGTCCCACCATGATACCTTACCCATAGTTGATAACTTCTTCTGTCTGCATCCAAATAACATAAAGCCTGGGTTAAAATAGTACAAACACACAGATGCGAGCACGACAAGTTGCAGTAATTCTGACATATTTGTGCATGATTAAATAGTTTTTTCGGCAGTTAAAAACGCACATAGCATTGATATGATTGACAAAGCAGAGCAGTTATACATAGTAATAAGACCAACATACCAACACATTTACACATAGCAATATGATCAACAAACCTTGGAGTAATAATGAATCCATTCATAATTACTCCAAGAACAAACCAACACAGTTACACATAGCAATAAGACTGACCAGAGACATTTAACACAATTTAAATTTAAAATGTTTAATTATCTGTGGATTGATATACCAGAGCAGTTACACATATCAATAAGACTGACATGCCAGAGAAATGATACATTACAGTAAGATTGGCATGCCAGAGCAGTTACACATAGCAGTAAGATTGGCATACCAGAGGACACATAACAATAAGACAGACAAGTTATGTCTTAGCGGCATCAACCACCAACAACTACTTAAATAAATAGGTGTGAAAAAGTGGCACAATAAGATAATAAAGTACAAATTAAGTACTATTCGAGATTTATTGGGGGTAGAATATGTTGCAGAGAGGGATATAGCGCTACTGCTGGGTATTATATTGTATTAGGCTCTCCTCATCCTTGCTACAATCTTCCCTCAGGTGAGGCAAGCAGCACAATGGCTGGCACACTGGCCTCACGGGCACTCGTGCCATGCTGCGTCACTTCTCCCGGAAAAAAACTCTCAAAACCTACAGACAGGTGCTGTAATGGAGTTAGCATGTGAGGATTATCCAACATGCTAATCCAATTGGATCCTTATGTCTGGAACGCATGTCTATATTATTTGATCCTGGGAAAATGCACTGAGGAATATTGAGTAATGTCTGGACTTCTGCAAACTTAGCAAGAGATCGGTGCTTGATCGGAGGGGAAGGCTGGGTTAAATGCGGCCAGCTGAGATATTATAGTGCAGCTTCTGATCTTGAGGGATCGTATAACCGTGTGTTAATAATAATAATAATAATAATAATAATAATAATAATAATAATAATAATAATAATAATAATAATAATAATAATAATAATAATAATAATAATAATAATAATAATAATAATAATAATAATAATAATAATAATAATAATAATAATAATAATATATATATATATATATATATATATATATATATATATATATATATATATATATATATATATATATATATATATATATATATATATATATATATATATAAATTTTATGTGTAGATTGTAATTATTATTAGAAAGCTTTATTTGTCTGTGTTCCATGCATATAATATCTACTCTGTTCCTGAGCTGCCGAGTCTTACCTTATCACGTGATGAGTTTATTGTTAAACAAATATATTACACAGAACTATATATGGTGCATGGTCGTTGTCAAGTGGCACTCTTCATCTCATTGACTATCTAATATATCTTATCTCATTCTTGTATTCCAATAATAAATTGTAAGATAAACATAGATAACACTACTTGACCGGACAATATATATATGCACACCCTATACGTATTGAGTACACATGGGTGTTTGTTCTAGACATTAGAATTTAACTTATGTACCCTGCACATTTAGACACACGCTGTAAGACTTTTTGTGGAAAACATTTGCAAAAAGTAAATTCCCAAATGATAGACGGAAAGTATAGCGACGGCTTATAGAGTAAGACCATGCCCCTATTTACTGGTGTCAAGGGGTTGATCATAACACCATTGCACCCGGAGTGGGCCACTTGAAACAGCTGTAAAATTAATTGTGTTTGCCAACTGCTACCTTTTTCATAGCTAGTTATCTTTTTGAGTATACTAACGGTGGTTTGTCGATGGTTGAGTCAGCCTTAAAGCACCTTTTAGTTTTCATTTTTAAAAAATCCTTTAATAGTACTCATATATATTTTTCATAATATTCTTCATGAGATATTCAAGAAAAAGTGATACACCCAACTGTAAGCGTTGATGTTATTTTAAAGATTTTTCCAACGATATCTCGTGACTTATATATCTACTCGTATTGTATTCTTTGTATGTCAGAATTCAGGTTGGAATATTTCTTGAGTAGTAAATATGAACACGGCCAGCATTTCTACTTCCACAACTCAGAGCTTAAGCATTTAGCTAAATTTTCTTTTTTACCATGGGTGACTGGTCCAAATGATAAATATTTTAAAATCTACTCAGCTTTTACTTTTCCACACTCATGGCAGTAGTAATCGATTTACCATGGATTTAAAAAATTAGCTCACAATGAAAGGTATGATATTCGAGAAATCAGCTGGCAATTGAATTCAAACAATGAGATTTCAAAATAAACTCAAACCATAAAATCCAAGTCATCTGCGTTGAAACAATGACATCTCTTCACATAAGCAGGCCATTTGACTATTCTACTCACTCATTTACTCACTATCCACAGATATTGGAATGTCTTAAGCCCTAAGCTCCTGTCCTTCGATCTACTTGAAAGTATCACCAGATATAGTATTTCTAACACTCATCATTAACACGAAATACCTTTTTATACTTCCGAATCAGATATGATTTGATAATGATGTAAAAGTTCCGGTAGAGGATATTAGGACAGGTCATAACATAAGGGTTATTAGGGTCAAGCTTTGAATTCCATTGGGTGGAGGGCACCGGGGTCGGCCCTCGGAGGTTGAGGTCCATTGGTGTCTATTCCACTGAGACTCTCCAGTTTCCACTTGCACTCACAATTTGTCTGTGGTTTCTCCACCATCTGGCCACAATACAATCAGTTAGAACACACTGCAAGGTAATCCAGGTGCCAGCAGATGCCTCATCCCCAGGCCGTGTTCTCAAGCCTTGGAACTCTCTCTGTTCAGTATTCTTAGGATCTGTCGTTTTATGTAAAAGCTTTCATAAAATCGTACATCCCAAAATTGCTAAGCACCTTTTCTTTATTTGATATAAATGGCTATACCCTATACCTTGTGATCAAATGTTAATACCCTTTATATTACCCTGATATAAATTTCTGTGCTATTTGAGTCTTCTGATAAAATTCAAAATCACCTAATAAACATTTTGTCAACAGACTTTATTTAGCTGACCAGTCATCTTGAATCTAGTGCAAAACCTACTTGGTAAGGGTTTGCTAACAATGGGGCACCTTTGGATTGGGACACTGGAGTGATTTGGCTTACTGAGGCCTATTTGTAGTCTTTATCTATTGGTACAGGCCTGACACCCTTACTGACTATAATGATGGTCACATGAGTACAAACACAATACTAGCCTCTTTTGGCAAAGTACAATAATCCTTGGCAGTTGTATTTTGGTTGATTTCAGGGAGATATCTTAAATGTATCACAGTTTCATGACCACATATTCTCTTAAACTGCCCATGACCTCCATTATTTCATAAAGATTTTAAGATATTTTGTTTCAAAAGCTTTGTGATGTGATTGAGTTTGTTGTATTCTGAAACCCTTTGACCTGCACTTTGATTTAATGCTGGGAAGTCTTATCACCCTTCTGGTCTCATCTGGGGAGGTGAATGAATTATGTTTGTATATTTAATGACTAGTGATGCTTTCCCTATCCCTTGGTTGATGAGTGCTACTGTTTTCCTATCCCTTGGTTGATTCTACTGTTTCATTATCCCTTGCATGATGAGTGTTATTGTTTTCATATACCTTGGTTGATGAGTGCTAGTTTTTCTATCCCTTGGTTGACGATTAATACTGTTCCCCTATGTTGATGAATGCTACTGTTTGATTGACGGGTGCTACTGTTTCCCTGCCCTTTGTTTATGAGTGCTACTGTTTCCTTATCCCTTGATTGATGAGTGCTACTGTTTCCTTATCCCTTGATTGATGAGTGCTACTGTTTCCTTATCCCTTGGTTGATGAGTGCTACTGTTTCCTTATCCCTTGGTTGATGTGTGCTACTGTTTCCTTATCCCTTGATTGATGAGTGCTACTGTTTCCTTTTCTCTTGGTTGATGAGTGCTACTGTTTCCTTATCCCTTGGTTGTTGGGTGCTACTGTTTCTTTATCCCTTGGTTGGTGAGCGCTACTGTTTATGAGTGCCCTATCCCTTTTGATATAATGAGAGTGAGATGAGAGCATGATGAGAGTAAGTTAGGAGTCTGATGAGAGCATGTTGAGAGTAAGTTAGGTGTCTGATGAGAGCATGTTGAGAGTAAGTTAGGAGTCTGATGAGAGCATGTTGAGAGTAAGTTAGGAGTCTGATGAGAGCATGTTGAGAGTAAGTTAGGAGTCTGATGAGAGCATGTTGAGAGTAAGTTAGGAGTCTGATGAGAGCATGTTGAGAGTAAGTTAGGAGTCTGATGAGAGCATGTTGAGAGTAAGTTAGGAGTCTGATGAGAGCATGTTGGGAGTAAGTTAGGAGTCTGATGAGAGCATGTTGAGAGTAAGTTAGGAGTCTGATGAGAGCATGTTGAGAGTAAGTTAGGAGTCTGATGAGAGCATGTTGAGAGTAAGTTAGGAGTCTGATGAGAGCATGTTGAGAGTAAGTTAGGAGTCTGATGAGAGCATGTTGGGAGTAAGTTAGGAGTCTGATGAGAGCATGTTGAGAGTAAGTTAGGAGTCTGATGAGAGCATGTTGAGAGTAAGTTAGGAGTCTGATGAGAGCATGTTGAGAGTAAGTTAGGAGTCTGATGAGAGCATGTTGAGAGTAAGTTAGGAGTCTGATGAGAGCATGTTGGGAGTAAGTTAGGAGTCTGATGAGAGCATGTTGGGAGTAAGTTAGGAGTCTGATGAGAGCATGTTGGGAGTAAGTTAGGAGTCTGATGAGAGCATGTTGGGAGTAAGTAAGGAGTCTGATGAGAGCATGTTGGGAGTAAGTTAGGAGTCTGATGAGAGCATGTTGGGAGTAAGTTAGGAGTCTGGTGAGAGCATGTTGGGAGTAAGTTAGGAGTCTGATGAGAGCATGTTGGGAGTAAGTTAGGAGTCTGGTGAGAGCATGTTGGGAGTAAGTTAGGAGTCTGGTGAGAGCATGTTGGGAGTAAGTTAGGAGTCTGGTGAGAGCATGTTGAGAGTAAGTTAGGAGTCTGGTGAGAGCATGTTGGGAGTAAGTTAGGAGTCTGATGAGAGCATGTTGAGAGTAAGTTAGGTGTCTGATGAGAGCATGTTGAGAGTAAGTTAGGAGTCTGGTGAGAGCATGTTGGGAGTAAGTTAGGAGTCTGATGAGAGCATGTTGAGAGTAAGTTAGGAGTCTGATGAGAGCATGTTGAGAGTAAGTTAGGAGTCTGATGAGAGCATGTTGAGAGTAAGTTAGGAGTCTGATGAGAGCATGTTGGGAGTAAGTTAGGAGTCTTATGAGAGCATGTGGAGAGTAAGTTAGGAGTCTGATGAGAGCATGTTGAGAGTAAGTTAGGAGTCTGATGAGAGCATGTGGAGAGTAAGTTAGGAGTCTGATGAGAGCATGTGGAGAGTAAGTTAGGAGTCTGATGAGAGCATGTTGAGAGTAAGTTAGGAGTCTGATGAGAGCATGTTGAGAGTAAGTTAGGTGTCTGATGAGAGCATGTTGAGAGTAAGTTAGGAGTCTGATGAGAGCATGTTGGGAGTAAGTTAGGTGTCTGATGAGAGCATGTTGAGAGTAAGTTAGGAGTCTGATGAGAGCATGTTGGGAGTAAGTTAGGTGTCTGATGAGAGCATGTTGAGAGTAAGTTAGGTGTCTGATGAGAGCATGTTGAGAGTAAGTTAGGAGTCTGGTGAGAGCATGTTGGGAGTAAGTTAGGAGTCTGATGAGAGCATGTTGAGAGTAAGTTAGGAGTCTGATGAGAGCATGTTGAGAGTAAGTTAGGAGTCTGATGAGAGCATGTTGGGAGTAAGTTAGGAGTCTGATGAGAGCATGTTGGGAGTAAGTTAGGTGTCTGATGAGAGCATGTTGGGAGTAAGTTAGGAGTCTGATGAGAGCATGTTGAGAGTAAGTTAGGAGTCTGGTGAGAGCATGTTGGGAGTAAGTTAGGAGTCTGATGAGAGCATGTTGGGAGTAAGTTAGGAGTCTGATGAGAGCATGTTGAGAGTAAGTTAGGAGTCTGGTGAGAGCATGTTGGGAGTAAGTTAGGGGTCTGATGAGAGCATGTTGGGAGTAAGTTAGGAGTCTGATGAGAGCATGTTGGGAGTAAGTTAGGAGTCTGATGAGAGCATGTTGGGAGTAAGTTAGGAGTCTGATGAGAGCATGTTGGGAGTAAGTTAGGAGTCTGATGAGAGCATGTTGGGAGTAAGTTAGGAGTCTGGTGAGAGCATGTTGAGAGTAAGTTAGGAGTCTGATGAGAGCATGTTGAGGGTAAGTTAGGAGTCTGGTGAGAGCATGTTGGGAGTAAGTTAGGAGTCTGATGAGAGCATGTTGAGAGTAAGTTAGGAGTCTGATGAGAGCATGTTGGGAGTAAGTTAGGAGTCTGGTGAGAGCATGTTGGGAGTAAGTTAGGAGTCTGATGAGAGCATGTTGGGAGTAAGTTAGGAGTCTGATGAGAGCATGTTGAGAGTAAGTTAGGAGTCTGATGAGAGCATGTTGAGAGTAAGTTAGGAGTCTGATGAGAGCATGTTGGGAGTAAGTTAGGAGTCTGATGAGAGCATGTTGAGAGTAAGTTAGGAGTCTGATGAGAGCATGTTGAGAGTAAGTTAGGAGTCTGATGAGAGCATGTTGGGAGTAAGTTAGGAGTCTGATGAGAGCATGTTGGGAGTAAGTTAGGAGTCTGATGAGAGCATGTTGGGAGTAAGTTAGGAGTCTGATGAGAGCATGTTGAGAGTAAGTTAGGAGTCTGATGAGAGCATGTTGAGAGTAAGTTAGGAGTCTGATGAGAGCATGTTGAGAGTAAGTTAGGAGTCTGATGAGAGCATGTTGAGAGTAAGTTAGGAGTCTGATGAGAGCATGTTGAGAGTAAGTTAGGAGTCTGATGAGAGCATGTTGGGAGTAAGTTAGGAGTCTGATGAGAGCATGTTGAGAGTAAGTTAGGAGTCTGATGAGAGCATGTTGGGAGTAAGTTAGGAGTCTGATGAGAGCATGTTGGGAGTAAGTTAGGAGTCTGATGAGAGCATGTTGGGAGTAAGTTAGGAGTCTGATGAGAGCATGTTGGGAGTAAGTTAGGAGTCTGATGAGAGCATGTTGGGAGTAAGTTAGGAGTCTGGTGAGAGCATGTTGGGAGTAAGTTAGGAGTCTGATGAGAGCATGTTGGGAGTAAGTTAGGAGTCTGATGAGAGCATGTTGGGAGTAAGTTAGGAGTCTGATGAGAGCATGTTGAGAGTAAGTTAGGAGTCTGGTGAGAGCATGTTGAGAGTAAGTTAGGAGTCTGATGAGAGCATGTTGAGAGTAAGTTAGGAGTCTGATGAGAGCATGTTGGGAGTAAGTTAGGAGTCTGATGAGAGCATGTTGGGAGTAAGTTAGGAGTCTGATGAGAGCATGTTGGGAGTAAGTTAGGAGTCTGGTGAGAGCATGTTGAGAGTAAGTTAGGAGTCTGATGAGAGCATGTTGAGAGTAAGTTAGGAGTCTGATGAGAGCATGTTGGGAGTAAGTTAGGAGTCTGGTGAGAGCATGTTGAGAGTAAGTTAGGAGTCTGATGAGAGCATGTTGAGAGTAAGTTAGGAGTCTGATGAGAGCATGTTGGGAGTAAGTTAGGTGTCTGATGAGAGCATGTTGAGAGTAAGTTAGGTGTCTGATGAGAGCATGTTGAGAGTAAGTTAGGAGTCTGGTGAGAGCATGTTGGGAGTAAGTTAGGAGTCTGATGAGAGCATGTTGAGAGTAAGTTAGGAGTCTGATGAGAGCATGTTGAGAGTAAGTTAGGAGTCTGATGAGAGCATGTTGGGAGTAAGTTAGGAGTCTGATGAGAGCATGTTGGGAGTAAGTTAGGTGTCTGATGAGAGCATGTTGGGAGTAAGTTAGGAGTCTGATGAGAGCATGTTGAGAGTAAGTTAGGAGTCTGGTGAGAGCATGTTGGGAGTAAGTTAGGAGTCTGATGAGAGCATGTTGGGAGTAAGTTAGGAGTCTGATGAGAGCATGTTGAGAGTAAGTTAGGAGTCTGGTGAGAGCATGTTGGGAGTAAGTTAGGGGTCTGATGAGAGCATGTTGGGAGTAAGTTAGGAGTCTGATGAGAGCATGTTGGGAGTAAGTTAGGAGTCTGGTGAGAGCATGTTGGGAGTAAGTTAGGAGTCTGATGAGAGCATGTTGGGAGTAAGTTAGGAGTCTGATGAGAGCATGTTGGGAGTAAGTTAGGAGTCTGATGAGAGCATGTTGGGAGTAAGTTAGGAGTCTGATGAGAGCATGTTGGGAGTAAGTTAGGAGTCTGGTGAGAGCATGTTGAGAGTAAGTTAGGAGTCTGATGAGAGCATGTTGAGGGTAAGTTAGGAGTCTGATGAGAGCATGTTGGGAGTAAGTTAGGAGTCTGATGAGAGCATGTTGGGAGTAAGTTAGGAGTCTGATGAGAGCATGTTGACTGCTCAGTGATTGCAGCCTGTCATTACTGGCGAGCCTTACACTGACATATTGGTCTGACCTCGCCCGCCATGTCTGAGGCCGATCCTCTTCCACCATTGTTAAACTGAGGGGATAATTCACGTGGGAAACTACCAACCCATTCATCAGTCATAGAAACAGGAATGCTATCTTCTGCTTTCTGAACTCTAATGTGAACTATGGTTTTAGCTTTTTCATGTGTGTGTTGCCCATCCTGCATCAGACAATTTATGAATGCCGTCCTTGTATTTGATATATCG
>OX439005.1:12765732-13058232 GCA_949316495.1 Amphiduros pacificus
TATGAACGAAATCTGAATCATAATTTCACAAATTCCCTAAATGGTCTGTAGCATTGCAGTAATGCGCCGAAAAAAAGCGCCGCACTTTTCCATCGTAGAAACTGAATCAGCTCTTGACCTTACTACAAATGACATAAGCTTAAAATGTAGAATGTTGTAAAGTTTCGCACGAATGCATGATTTTCATTGGCACCTGAGGCTTGGGTAGGAAAGATAACACGGAGTTTCTGAGCGGAACAATATTGAGCTTTGTACGAGCTTAATCCCCCAGAACCGAGAGTCTGGCTTGCGCGAGCGGCGCCGCGGTAATTTATTTGTTGCGTGAACCTAAAAGTTGGCAAAACACTTGTTACATGGGAAACTTTGCCCTCGGGAGGTGCAGTTGATAGTCGACACTACCTTTATAGAATGGAGATAACCCAGTATAAGTGTGCTTAATATCATATTAAATGTGCACACGGGAAGGAACAGTGCGAAATAATTTCTTGCAATTATAATTTTTACACTTTTTGGAATACACGCCTGAGGGTAAAACAGTTAAAATGTTACTTACAAATAAACTTTGAAAGCGTTCATCATAAAAAGCTATAGGTGTGGAGAGTTGTATTTCTTCTGAGCTGACATCATCTCCCACGAGTAATCTTTTATCTCCTTGCTCATCCCCAAAAGGGAAAAATGCCTCTCTTGGCACAGCTAGAGTTCCACAAAGCAGACATACTGTGGCAACCACTCTGGACCAAGTCCAACTCATCATGTCAGAAAATATCAAGCTTCCTTAATTCACACAATAGATGTTTCCTATTTATTAATCCCTTTCTCTGTGTTATTTTCCCTTGACTTGCGTGTCCGTGTTTTCCCGGCGTGGCTCAGTGCATGCCTTCTCCCTCTCTCTCTCCCTTCCTTCTGCCCAGTCCCGATGAGCAACCACGACTGGCGGCACTCGGTGTTCGGCTATCTTCGTGTCATCAGATAACCATCCAACTCCCCACTTCGGGTGTTTCGGCAATCCTCGGGAGCCCTTGCTCTCCTCCTAATGCTCACTAATTCTCGCTAATTCTCGCCCAAGCAATATCTCCCCTTCCCTTGTTTGAGAAAGTTACTCCTTCTGCCATGTCCTTGTTTTATAAACATATATATTTTTTTTTAATGCAGAGAAAAGGAAAAACAGAAACTGAAGGAAATAGCACGTACAGACCTTGTGTTTTTTTGGTGTGTGTTATCTTAACGCTCGAATATTAGTAAGCCTTTACCAAACACTGGCACTAAAATTGTGCTCATTGCCAACGTGTATTGGTCTACGATTGCTATCGAAAAGAATAGCCGAGCTTACACTTTCAGTTATAGATTAAGAAAATGCAACAAGTACCAACTCTATTATTTTCACATGGGTTTATATATTTCTTTTCTCGATTATTTGCCTCGACCCCTAGTTTCACAAGTTAATATCTATCCAACCAGGTTTATGTTATTTTCAGCTTAATGTGATATCTACTGCACTGCATCTCACAATATCAAGATTTTTAAAAAGCACTGATCATTATTTCAGAAAACTGTCACACTCCCACCGGAAGGTCACGTTATAAGTCATAACTGTCACTTTGTAACTTTAACCTTCTTCCTAGGGTGGTCGATAATAGGAGGAAACGCCTCATCATTTGTCAGTGCTTAATTTGTACTTTTTTGTCTCTTTAGATTTATGTTCACCTTTTTCATCATTAAAAGAAAGATTTCTTTTAAAAAAAACTCAATTGTGTTGTATGGCATTCCCATATTAGAAACTCCCAATTTCTGATATTCAAAGATCGCACGAAGTCAAAGACCTTGGTGTGATCCTCAATCAGGAACTCAATATGAAGCAACACATTTAAAAAATTGTGCAAAGCTGGTTATTTCCATGTCAGAAACATATATTGTATGAGGAACAGCTTGGATGAAAAAACTGCCAATACTCTGGCACATGCATTTGTAACATCTACTCTGGATTCTGGTAACTCTCTACTAGCTGGGTTACCAAAATGTGAAATAGCGAAGTTACAAAAACTGCAGAATCCTGCAGCAAGAGTTGTATGCAAAATAAAAAACAATGACCATATCACAGAGAAACTAATGGACATGCACTGTCTGCCTGTTGAGTCTAGAATAGATTTTAAGATAACATTACTTACTTGGAAGGTACAGAACGGTAAAGCCCCTGAATACCTATCACGGCTACTAGTACCTAAAACAGGTATGAGACCACTCAGATCATCAGAGAACAATGAATACATTGTCCCTCGAACAAACTTGAAAACAAATGGTGACAGGGCTCTCTAGGTATATGCGCCGAAGATTTGGAATGCCCTGCCACTGAAGGTAAAAAATAGTAAAATACTAAATACCTTAAACTCCAAAACTTTAAAACTATTTATACAAAACACACTATATCGAAAATCTGTTAATGTCCTGAAACACCCAGTGTCTCATTCTGATAATCTTAAAACAGCCTCAGTTATTTTTTTTACTTTTGGAGACAAGCAATGTGAGGTGATTGAGTTAGCTGTCATATTGGAAACAATATACATGATAGCTGTTGTGTTTACTGTGTTCTCGACCTGAAAAGCATCGTTTATGAATCAATTTGCAGTCATTTACCTGAAATGTTCACAAACATTCCCAACAAGTCTTCGCAACTCTTACACCTTCGTTTTTTATATTTAAACTGAAATAGGTTGAGCTTCACTGTTATCATGGTTATAGGTGCTGGGATCTTCATTCCATACTGACCACTGACCTGTAGATAATTATTATACTTAGCTTATGAAAATATAAGTAAACTGTTATTTTGTTCATTTAACAAGAAAGTCTTATGCAATTTCCTTTTTGAACATGATATTTATATTTCTTTATCCCCCAAACATCAAATGGCCTGAATAAGAATTGCATACCAAAAAATGAAAATAAGAAGAGTTTTAGACAAAAAAAAAGAAAAACAACAAAAAACAACAAAACGTTTTAATGGTCGTGAAATTATAGAATCAATATAAACTTTATATAAAATAATCAATTATGGGAAGGTTAACTGGTTGTTTCACATGATGAAAAAAAAAATTGATTTTTATTGAGTGACAAGTAATGTAGTTTTTCATTGTGATTGAATTGTGACTTCGGTCAACATGGTCATCTCCCTCTGCATGTGATACAAGATTGGGGACTGCAGATTGTGACAATATCCTGCTGAGTGTGTTTCTAGCAATGGTGGAAGTGTTTCTGGGTGTCATGGGGAGGTCCTATCGATGTCCGCCATATGTCAGGCGGGTTGGGTTACGCGGCCGCCTCGCGGGGTCTCGTCCCCGTGGCCGCCCGCTCCCGGCCCCTCTCATCACCACCGCTGCTCCACTATTGAAATACTCAATCAGAAACAGTTCTGGCGCCTGCATGTGTGGTCAGTGGGTTCCCACGATGCTGGAATATGTGTCGTCATGTTGTCATTGAGGGACCAGTTGGGTCCCCACATTGTTTGCAGACGGGATAGGCCAGTCCATAGGCTTGTTCCACCGCTAGGTAGCACTAACATACTTTCATGGGCTGAGTTTGGTGCGAAGAGAATTTACTATTGTACTTGAAAAATGCCACACTGCAGTTATCGGAGCTCTATAACATTTGTAATTCGAATTCTAACCAAGAATATACTTCATAGCGTTCTGTTTCTTTCCAGATATTGTGATCAGGTTAATTACATTGCATAGAGTATTGCTGTCACGGCCTCAGGACCAAAATGTGTTATAAGGCGTAGGTCTATAAGCAGTAACTATAATAGGACGGCCTATGACCATTTGATGTCCCGTGTACAGATTTGTGAGCACTTTTAATATCAGAGATATTTAAACATGTATTAAATGTCTCTGTTAATATGTACCACTTATGTCTGATATAAACTTGTCAAAGACATTCCTCTTGTTATTGTATAGGTTAGGAAAATCATTTCAAAATAAGTTTTTAATTTCAAATCACGAGCATGATAGATTGATGGAGTATCCACAGGGACATCTTAATCAAAATACAAAAAATGACGTCATTACACAAAGTGCACACCTATTGATGACGTCATCATTCCTATGTCACACTAATATGACGTCATAACAACAGTGATGCCAGATTGACATCGAATTGTCACCTGAATTCGTCGAATTTCTATTGTCCCTAGACGTTTATCGACGAAGACGGTTGTTGTCGTTGAGGACGTGATGTGTGACGTTTGTAGAAGAAAGGCACCAAGGCTTACCAACCTGCAATGTCTGCAGCACTCGGCATGTGACACTTGTATGGAACACATCAGCCTCCGAGGCGTGAACCTCGTCACCGGAGTCACGTGTCCCGTCTGCAAAGCCCACCAAAAGCAAAGTGCTGGCGTGGACACCGCGGCCGCTCCCCATAGGAAAGCTTCATTTGACTGGCTTAATCTCAGCAAAGCTTCACCACCTCCACCAGAGGACACTGAAAGAACGAGGAAGTATGATGACCCTGGTAACTACTCCAGTTAAGCACTTATATTTTTATAAATGTCAACATGTTTTTATTTAAAAAAACATACTAAAAATTACACGTGCCTTTTTATTATTCTTGTCAAAATATGATCATACTCATAGATTTAGGTTATATATTCAGTTTCCCAAGAGATAATTACGGTATATCATTTTAAAGACTTCATATATATGTAATTAATCTTACAATTTCAGATGAAGATCTTACTGGGAATAATGAAGAAATAGATGCAATTTTGAGAACCTGCTCAATAAATAAGCCAAGAACAAGAATGGTCAAATACGAGCATCACCAAAAAGATCCACAAAGAAAGTTCAAAGATCATACCGTGGAAGTTGAAAATAAAACGAACAAGAAAAGAGTGATTGGCCAGTTCCTTTCAGATGATGTTAAAACTAAAAACATTGGTGAAGTAAAGGGAGAAGTAAAAGTTCTGAAAGATAAAAAAGAATATTCAAAGGAAAAAAATCCAACCTCCACCTCTAAAACATCTGACGATGGTGAATGGGACTTTGATGAACAAGACTTTCCTAATCTATGGACGGTCAATCGCCCCAAACCAAAGATCGCTTCACAAAAGGTGCGATTTGATACCAAACTACCAAGCAAAGCATTAGCTTATCAGTTTATACCTGGATTTGGCCCCGGTTCTGAGAGCCAAGTTGAGGCAGACTTTTGTGGGGAGAAGGTCTACCTACCTGTAGATCAAGATAAGGATTCCGATACAAGTAGTACTGGGAGTGGGATTGCATTGAATAATAATAACACATTCAGCTCATTCTTTGAGATCGATCCAACATCAGGGAAGGAGGTCAAATTTGCCATATTCGGAGACAAAAAAATATGTCTGAGTCCCTCAGTGTCGAACTTGAGAGGGAGTTTAGACTCGGATGCGTCTGTCAGTGAGAGAGCTGAGTATGGGAGTGAGTTTGACAAGCTATCTGTGGGAGCTACCAATGAGAACTTTGTGAACGATTCATCTGACTACACAGAACCAGACAAAGGCATGGGGCAAAGTGCTCTGGATGACAAAGCCTCTTGTCAGTCAGAAAATGTATATACTGAGAAAAAGCAGGAGTACGCGTACATGAAAAACAACTTCATGAAAGATAATGACGAAAACCACGACGACCACGATGATGCAGGTGATGATGCAGATGATGATGCAGATGATGATGACGATGATGATGTCCTTAATGAATATGATGCCAAGTTCAAAATAGCTGATTCAGAAGAACAGGACTCTGATGAAGAGGATTTTATTCAAATCATAAGAGAAGAGGAACGGGGAACGTCTCCATGTAAAGGTAGAGATTGATGCTGACTGCTGCTACAGGCTCGATCATCACTCCTAAACAAACAACTCAACCCTTTGTTAAACAAATCAAACCTTAGATTTTCAAGTACCTTTTCAATACAGAAAATAAATGTTTATGCCCTAAACTTTGTGATCAAATGTTATTACCATCATATTACCCCTACAATTTCTATGCCATGTGAAAGTAGATCAGTATATTTGAACACACATGTGAAATGCTTGACCTTCCATACAGGAGAGACTGATACACAGGTGAAAGGCAAATACAAATGGGTTGAAAAGCTAAATAGGCCAAAACCAGTCATAAGATGATGTCCCATAGCACGTGAGAGATAGCATAGAAATACAGTACAGAGACAGTCACAGGCAAATATGGACAGTTGTCTAGAGGGTTTAATTACCACTACACAGATGAGATGCACGGGGAAGACAGCCATGCAGGCGATAGGCAGGCATACAGATGACAGGCAAACAAAGATACGATAGACATGATAGATGATAGGCATAAACTCTTATTCTAGAAAATAATAAAGATAAGATATTGATAGAAAAAATAATAAATGATAAGAAAAGTCCAATTTAGGATTTACGTAACGTATACTTTACATAGATTTGAATAATATCAGTGACAGAAAGCATATCTCAGCCACATACACGTTTGGAAATGGCTCATGAAAATGAAGAAAATTCTTTATATATTTACAGGTGTGAATCCCAACTTTAAACTGCAGTATGAATTGGCTGAGCCACCAAAAAGAAGAAGCCCGTCTACCGGGAGTGAGAGTGATGAGGACCTTGCGGTGGAAGGGCCTACTTCCACCCCTTCAGACAGCCTGGATTTGTTTCTCAAAGATATGGGATCCATTGATAATACTGTTGATGATTTTTGGGATATCTAAGAATCAAAACGAACTTTTTACAAATATACTATGTATATATATATATGGGTAATATGGACTATGGACTCATTCATTTTTAACTGAATATTGAATAAATGTGCATGCTAAGAGCATATTTCAGCATTAAATTGTGTTTCATTTATGTTCTTTTTATTCTACAATGACACATTTTCCACATCTGTATGCCTTATTTGGTCACATTAATTGAGTAAGCAGTCCAACGTTTCGATGGTTTTACAGCTTGCCTCCCACAATCACAATAGATGTTTTCCCCAATAAAATATATGTGAATACCCTCAACACTGGTAACAGGACACTCTTTTACTTTTTAAGTCATCATTTCGTTTCCAGCAGTAGGGATCTTTCAAGTCAGTTTTTTTCTGAGAAAACTAGCCATTATTTTGTTATTGCATTCATTTAAAGATGGTAATATGTTCCCGTTTGAAAGATATGTATATACCCCAGCAGTGCAGAGATGTGCATCACAGAAAAATATAAGACATGGAATTTATTCCAGGATATGGATAGCGATTTCTCAAATACGATTTCTTAATGCGTAAAAGGGACATAACAGGACAAAGATCAGAGAGAATATTATCTTTTTACATCGTTTAAATGTTATATGAGAGGTAAAGACTTTTTCACTTGTTAAACATTATCGTGAAATGCCTGATATTTATCAACAGGTGTCGCTGTTTGTCTCCAAGCAATAGGTGGCTCTCGACGGCCATTAAACATGTTGTGGTACATTTTGTCCCGTGACATATTGTTGGCGTGGAAGCAAATATGGCGGACAACTCTAGTCATGAGAAAACCACATATAAATTGATTTCTCGTATCGCCTTAAAACACCTGTGATAGGACTTATCAACTACAACAGAGGGTAATTTTCAGTGAACACTTTAATATTTAACATGTGAAAGTTCTATTAATATGATTAAGTTCTGTTCAAATTGAAATTTTATAGGGCGAGAAATTAAATGTCCAAACTCCAAATAGAACTGGGTCTGGCTTGGACACGTCAGGTATGAACTGCAGGAGGGCCAACAAACACATCGGTGAAATGCACTGCAAAAATCAATATTCTTTTCACAAACTGTAAAGAGAGTTACATGTACAGTTACAGCCAATCTCTTGTGCTGGTCTAGCTAATGAAATGAGCAGACTCTAAAATCATCTTGCTGCAAATTTATGTCTCAATGAATGAGTCACATAATTGGATACTATCAGTTTTAAAGGCTGTTCACAAAATTAGATATCATTTAATGTGTTGAATAGGTAGTAATGATATAGGCCGATTGCGGGTCGCCATACTGCCCCATTGAAAACAACACGCCGGAAGTGCACAATTACAATCGGAAGTGCACAAAAAACTCTCTAAAATCTAATCATTAAAAAAAACAAGATGGTAACCCGCAATCGGCCTATGGTTTCCTGACATTTTTTATTTTGTTGCTCAAATTAGAATATAAACAATTTCTCCTGTCAAATCCTTGTTGTCACTTACTCCATGGAGCTGGATTCACATGTGAATTCGGCTCCATTTACTGTTAATCATTTCCTTGGTAGGAACTTCAATATCCTTGATTTCACCTATTTAATGGTGACTTTGTCTCGTTATCAACAGGTATGTTGTTGCCCTGGCCTCAATCTAGCTCGTCACCATCAGAACATCATTATTCAATGAACGAATTGCTATAATTCTGTACTTTAATCCTCACAATAACAAGGAGTTGTTTTTCAGCCATTTAAAAAAATGGTGGCAAGAAGGCCAAACCACTGCATGAACCCAGAAAGTAAGTCAGTAGTCATGGGCAGTAGTCATTAGTTTTGGTGGGGAAATAAAATTTATTCATTAAATTGTTTCATTGTTTACTTCACACAAAAAGTGAAATTGTTTTGTCTTATGATTAAAAAAAAATGATTAAATACTTGCAAGTATTATTCTTATTTTACCACCCTATTTCAATACATTTGATCTGTTTCCAAATTTCTATTTGCAAACTAAATTTAAATTATATACTTATCCACCAGGTGGCAGGCTGATAGACATTTGAATGTCAATAAAACCAATTCTTACTCATTCGGTAACTTACGACCTGAGCAATGTCAAAGGAATTTTCCATGAAATGGACTAATTTTGCTATTTATGAATGAATGGGCTGCAGTTAGGTCATGCAACTTCATGTAAACAACTCACATGTGGACCCAAATGCAACTTCTTTACACTGACTATAGCTCATGTCAAGTTCTGGAAAAAAAAACTGAATGTAAATACCAACACATTAGAATCAACTAACATTTGGTATTTCGTGAAATATAAAGTCAATTTTCAAAAGGGACTTTGGCAGAAGAACTTAGGAATTGATAGGGAAATCTTTGTGAATAAATGTTTTTAATAAGCAGGAGTCTAGAGACTTAAGAGTGAAATTAACCAAAGAGCTCTCCATGAGCCTCTCACTGACTACAAGTATCACTATGCAAATGAGTAATGCATTTCAACCACAGACTGTGTTGATAACTTCACTCACAATGCAGTTTGACAAGGTCAATCTGCTAGAACTATGGACTGCTCCCTGTCATTTTTCTCTTACCAGAGGTCTCTACTGCATATTTATGGATTGGTTGTGACAGGAACCATTTTGGATATCTGAGCAGAAGACACTAGTTTTGTCAGATGGATTAAATCCGCCAAGTATAGTATTAGCAGGAAAAGGGGTGTCCAAATCTAGGTGAATCACTTGAGGTTAGTTTATTCTTTAAGATGAAATCAAGATTTCCCCTTAAATATATTATGTATAAAAGAAAACTTGATTATCTGCTGACTGACTGGTAAAACGGTAAGGAGTATCCATGACCCCAATCAGCCCAGCTCTGCTGGAGCTGATGTGGTCATCCAGGGCTATGTTGTCACCTGTATGTGTCAGATGGGGGTAATTTAAATTACCTTCAAATTGCCACCCGTGATATTGGCATATGCTCATAGTGCAAATGCAAGTTACAATCTTGGTCAGAAAATGCCTTTATGCCCTTCTATTTGACAAGTTTTAATAGTGCCAGAATGACGTCAAACAGTGCTACTTTGAGCCTCAATTGAGGTTAAACAAAATTCATGCTACCCGTGTTTAACCTTCACATGTAGCTTATGGCTCAGACAGACCTCTGTTATAATTTCAATTTGCCATGATGTTCATTTGTGGCAAACCTTTCAACACACCAAATTATAGAATTGATGCTTAATACCTTAAAGCAGCAGCAGCTTACACAGTGTGTCCCCCTCCATGGAAACTTGAAGTACAATGAAGCCAATCACAATCTGGGAAAAATGACAATACATGTGGTATTATACAAGGCACAAAGTTGACTATTTGATGGTATCTGTATTCATGGGACGTTATGTGAATTAAATCAGATAGCAGAGTGCAAGTGCACTTAACAGACCACAGCACAGAGGAAAAGCCCTTTAGCTCAGATATCAAACCGTGCATTATATATAGTATAAAGGAATCTGACTCAGCCATGTGTACTATTATTGTTCACCACAGATCATTACAGTACCACTTGTGACATTTGTCACAATGTATCTACCACATTAGATTTGGTGAGATTTGCATAGTTAATTATCTGTTCCACTTTTGTCAACACAATATTTGTTATTCTTCAAATTGGCATGGAATTTGGGAAACCAAAGTTTTGTTTACACAATTGAATAAATGTATATTCAAAAATATGTGGCCATAAATGTATATCTATTTTCTTATTTGCAGGAAGCAGCAACATTTTGTGGGATGAAGTAAAAGAAAAGAACCAATTCGCCAGATCAGCAACACCCTCACAATGAACTTCCGACAGAGAGTGGCTTGGGTACTGGTAGCGGTTTACCTGGGATTCACCTGTGCCATTGTTTATTATATATTTGACATTAATGATGGATATAACTCATTTGCTGTGGAACATGTGGAACAATTCCATGCTGATGGCTCAAAAAATGGAGGCGAAAACTCGGGATGGTCTTTATGGAATTTATTCCGGTCAATATGGGGATTCTTCTGGCATATAGTGGATATTCCGTTATCTGTGTGGATATTTTTTATGGTTTTACCATATCTTCAGGTTTTCTGTATGCTGCTTGCTTGTACAAAACAGGATCCTCTGTATTCATATGCATTCCTTTGGCCAATTTATTTGATAATAAAATTACGAGAATGGTACTTGCTCAACAGGATTGACACAAAGGCTGAGAAGTTAAGGAACGGACATGTCTTAATAGACACATGACAGAGCGAACGTATGCACCGATTTACTCGCAAGATAGGTGAATGTATGTGATCATCCACATAGTGAATATATGTGATCATCTACATAGTGAATATATGTGACCATCTACATAGTTCATGAGTATTAGTCTCAGGGCTCAACTGTAGTAGAGTTCATTTGAGCAGTTGGAGTCAATAATCTATTTGGACATGCACAGACGTGACCAAGTAAAGTCACACAGGTTCATAGCCATATATTGTGCCACATGTAATGTCTGCACTATATAGAGTCACCCGGCAGCGGCGTGTGACCAGATGAGATCAAGCAATGACCATGTGTGACCTTATATTGTCACAAATATGTATGGCCAAATAAATCCTTGTTCCCAACTGTTGAGTAGCTATAACCAGAGCGAACAAGGTTCCATAATTCCTAATTATCACCAAGTTTTTGCTTGTGAAAGTTAAAAAACATTCTTTTATTCATCATTATGGTAATGTATCAAAGCCAGCTTACCTGGAAAAGCTTGTTCTTTCAATATGTCCGTATATAGATTTGTTCACATTAACATTTTACCACAAGAAATTAAAGCACTATCTTGTTTTTTTCCTATGATCAGGATATGTCAAATCATAGTTCCAGTTGATTTAAATGTGGTCAGGCTTTAAGACTTTGTACAGGTTATCATTGCAAAAAGTTTGATGCATATGTAAATGCTGACATTACTTTTTGCAAATCCAAAAACATAAGATCCTGACATTTACTTGTGTCAAGTTAAATGTTATACAGTCAGACCTCGCCGGACCGTCCCCCGATGCTCCGGCATATCAATTACCGACAGTGATTTGGCTGCAACCATTCTAATCTTTCTTTATTTGTATTCACCAAACCGTCAAATCCGGATCCCGACATCGGCAGTGATTTATGGGAACAAAAGTGCTAAATCTAATGTAAATTGTATCATCAAACCGACATTAAGTTAAGGGGTGAATAAACATGTTGGGGTAAACTTCCCAGCTGATGAAAGACCCCACGTGGTGCGGGCCAGGCGACAGGCAGGATGTGGCACGTGTCAGTCAACACCGGTCTGTCTGATGTTTGCCGAGTGGCAGTGGGCAGGCTTACTGTTATCAGTAGCGGTGACGACTGGGAGCCATCACAGGTGTCCGTTTCATCAAACCGTCAGACTCGTGAAACCGGCAGAATTATGTGTGACAGACCATGACGGACTGGCGGGGCTTGACTGTATGAGGTATTTTAAATTATGTGACCCAATTATTCATATAAAATTGAAACTAAGCGAGAAGATAGAACTGTGTTCTCTAAGACACTGGTTTACTTTGTTATGCTATGCAGAAAGACAACCAAGAGATGTATTTATTAATCATTTGTACAAAATATAACCATGTGAATGGATTTTGGCAGAATAACTTCAAACATGGGTAACATCAAAATACACAATTAACTTTACCTGTTCCCAAACTTGCAAAAGTATTATCTGTGATGAAATGGTTAGTTAGAATTCTTAAATCCATGAGGATAAAAATCTTTTTTACTGTGTGCTATTGTGGTAAATAAGTAGTCTAAATGCTGTGGATAATTCAGATAAATCATTATATATACTTTTGCTTTTAAATGAGGAAGAGGAATTTTCTTCAGATGTAAATTAATCTTGCAGATATTTACAATGGAAATTGCAGCTCATATTTTGAACAAAATTTGTGTTTTCTTAGCCCAGACATCAATCAATTTTAAAACAAAATCATGCAATTATTGTAAACTGTTACATCGTATATATTTATGCAAAAGTTGATAAATAATTTGTGCAAGTTACAAATGTTTCGTTCAAGAATGGATCCTGTTTATTCTATTGTACTTGTAAAAATCATTAAAATATGAATAACTGAATATATTTTATATAATAAAATTCTATTTATTTCATATGATATTCACTGTCATTCAGCAATGCTAGGGCATGACCCATAATATTTTAAGTGGTTCAGAATCCTAAATATCATGGTTTAGTCATCAGGAATCAACAAATATATTCTCACAACTACCATGTATAACATTAATTTGTCCCAACCACAGTAATAGTTGACTTATTTTGTTGAATATGGCATGCATTTATAATGTTAAACTGTCATTACTTGTATCTGTGAAGTTAAACTATGATTACTTCATAATTGTAAACTGTTTGTCGGCATGATCACAGCTTGTTAAGGGTACTATGTACCAATGGTTAAAATTTGTCACCATGTACTCTACACTGGTAGCCAGAAATGGGGTAACATGAATGGAGTGGAGTTGCATTTGCTAATATGGCTCTGGTTCAACTTCTTCTGCTCAAGATTGTTAGAGGACCAGCTTCACTAGCACAGTTGGTAGGCCAAATGATCTGTACCTTTCATGGTTATATCGGTGGAGGTGGTGGGTTTAACTCCCACCGCTGGCAGTGTTATTATCACACTGGTTAAAAAGCTTGAAAGTTGACCTGATATGGCCATTGGTGCTGAAAGGGTCATAATAACACCATTTTTTTAATGGTTGTAAGTAAAAATTCCAGATGAGGTTAAAAGTAAGTTCATATAATTTTCACGGTATGTAGTCATTCCATTAATACTCATTGGCCAGTTTCCTTCACGACGTGACATTGTGCCACAATGATTACACTCTGTCTGGAGGGGACTTCCACTCACAGAGAGAGCAATTTGCTGAAAGCTGTCGATCAGAATCCCATTTAAATAATGTTTATGCAAGGAAATATGTGACAATATAAATAATGAAATCATTATTTTTCTTACAGAGAAATATCAGAAATATTTCTTTTTAGGTTCACTTCAAAATTCGGAGCGGTTAGTTATGTGATATAGAAATATGTAATTTTTCACACAAGCATGCTTCAGTTGTGGCCATTAAATGAAATATTAAAAAAAATATACATGTGTGAAAAAAGTTCATATTCCAAAGTGTTATAGTTTAAAAAATATAATTCATCAAAATCTCTTTCTCAATAGTTTCTGTCCAACCGTCAAAATAATGTTAGAAACTGTCAAAATAATGTTAAAAATGGGAAAGCAATTTTTGAGTAATTAGCTAAATGAACAAATGTGATATCTGTGATTTTGTGTTGAAAGAAAGTAAATTATGTGGGAAAATTGTCTCAATAAATATTTCTAGATATTAGTAAGCAACACATTAAAATATCTGTTGAAAGCATTTCACCTGGACTGCTTAATGCACTTTGGGTTCATAATTATATTTCTTAATGCCCACACTTATAAATCCACGATTATTGAACTCTATCAATTCACCAATCATATGAAGTTCAGTCATTAGTTGCAAAGAAATAGTTCATGTGTGAAAAGTGTTTTTCTTTCGTTACATTTCCTATTTATGTTTTACAATTGATCAAACCCAGTCTAGGAAAACTGTTTTGCCTTAAACATTCCAAGCATTGTATTTGGATTTTTTAAAGAATCTTTCACAAGTAAATCTAGTCTAAGTAATGTTCAATTCCATGTCTTTATTTTCTTTGTTCATTAGTGCTCCGTATGTATTAAGATTAATATCTTATAGAAATTTCATTATTAATAAGACAGAACTATTTTTTTAAATACCAATATTTGGAATTTTTGCCCCTAGAATAAATCTGTAAGTTATATTTTGAAGTTTGAAATTTTGAAGTTTGAATACTTTTCTGTTTATTATCTTTCATAATTAGCTCAAATGTCTTGAGGATTAGGATTTTAATGGTATTGTAATGGACTATAATCATTAGTTGTGAGTAATATGGATTTATTTGTTCTTGATTAAGGTCTCTGAAACAGCAGATTGGGATGGCTATTTTCTGTGGTCGTGCCTAACAATTATCGGCAATTTTCTAAAGGTGTCGGAATAAAAAAAAGTCTTGTTTTTTCTCACCACAGTAAAAGTGCACATTATTCTGTAGGATATTTTGAAATTGTTCTTGGTCGACATGACAAACAAACATTAGTTATTTTTCATACTGCACATTTTTAAAATAGTGCAGATCTCTTATATTCTCTATCAGGTGCAATGTCAATATAACCAACTAGAATTTATTGAGTACTTGCTTTAGATATTGCATGTAAATAATAAAAAATATATGGAATACTTTTTCCAAGTTTGTAAATATTTCATCTGTCTGCCTAATGATAAAACAAAGTTTATTTATGTACAAATGGGATTGTAAAAATTGGGAATATGATGCAAATATTTGTAAAATAAAGATTAAATTTAAACATTTTGCCTGTGTTGCTATTAGATCCCACTTATGACATCTATAAATGTGCAGGTTGTTTTTGCAAACAGTTGATACAATATATTTATTCAGGTCAATCCTCTCAATTTTAATTCAGATTTTATTTAAGCTGGGTGGAGAACAAAGCTTTTTTTAAGCAGAGCTTAAATCAAGAAAATGGCCTTTTGAATTGAAAGTTATGTTTGTATAATTTACAAAGAGAATTTGTCTAAAGACAATATGGAAATACAGCTTTTTATATGCATATTTCTGCCAATCCACAAGCACCTTCAGGTCCATGGTAATTATCCCAGTAATGCAATATATTATGACCCACATTAGCTGTTTTCCTTATCCATTTTGATGAGAGCCAAACCTGTATTTTGTGAAGCATAAATGTGACTACAATAAATGTGGTCATTGATTGATCATATTATGCCATGCCTCAAGAAGATGTTAAAATTGGTCTTGATATGAACCTTCATGGTCATGTTCATACCAGTCTGTCTTTATCAAGTAAAAATAGCTTCTGCAAAGTTCTGGAGTCATGTTGTCCCCAAAAATGACCTTTCACCATGCATGCAAATAAGTAAACCAAACATAAACTTACTTAATGAGAAGCAATTTATGTATTTATTGACTCGTACCATACATACTAGTTTTTTTTCCATATAATCATATATATATGTATATACGCAACTTTCACTCCTGATAGTCAACAAAATCTACTCTAGGAGAAAAATGTCAAGTTGGCTTTAACCATATTGAAATATAATTTTACCAAAATACCAATATTATACTAGAATTAGCATTGTTAAACTTCATTGATTTTTTCAAACACTACAAATAAATGCACTCATCTTAGTTTCCCTTTTTATTTTGTGCCTGTTAAGGTTATGATGTAAAAAAAACAAACTTGCAGATTTAAATGTATTGTGTTAACATTTACCAGTAACCATAAAATTAATGAAGGTCACACTTCTGAGAAATCAGGTTTTCTTACAACATTTGTGGCTTCTTAATGTTGTGTCATAATGGGAAAATAATGTGCTGGTAGTAATAATATCCTGGTGAAAGAAATCTTGCTAATGTGATAAAAAAATGGCCAATGGATAAATTAAAAGAACAATTAACGTGTGAAAAAAGCTTAAATTATGCTTTAATGCTGCACTCTTAAATTTGATATCCTTTATATTCTGAGTACTTCTGCTTTTATGGACTGAACAAGAGGTTTGTTTATGTTTTGTCCACTAGGTGACTCTATAAACATCCTTGCAAATGTTCCGCCCACTTGACCTTTTGTTAGACGACCAGGGTTCACACAACAGCAACCACTCACATCCTAGAATGTAAAAGAAAACAAATATTTTACAAATGCTGAAAATATCTAACAATGAACTCCCTAAATGTAGCAATCTTACTTCCCTATGAAAGTGATTTGGAGAAATATTTTTATACCTTGACAAAGTATCTTAGATCAGATGGGATGATGAGCACATGGGGAGTGACCGGCATCTTGGCATAGATATCAAAATGGTCGTAGTCTATGTTCATCTCCTCGTGAGAAGGGTATAAGGGATAGTAACTGAAAGGCAAGAAATCATAATATAAACTATAAAATAGGTGATCTTCCATTGATCTAGGGATAATATGCTATGATAGATCAATAGTGTTGTTTTTTTTTTCATAATAACACTTCCAAGATAAAGTATGGTCTGACCTGTGTTGTGCAATGATGTGTTGTGCAAGACGACCGAGTCTGTCTGATGAGCCTGGCGGGCTGCAACCCATCAAATTGATATTTATACATAATATCATCAAAGATAGAAAGATTAAACAAACACTTTACTCAAACATTTCTGTGTTGTGATATAATACTATTACAGCAAACATTTGCAGAAAATCGCTCAAATATCTGATGTGAGGCAAATGTTAGTTTGCAGTAAAATCTGAGATTCAAGTGCTTGTATTTTTATTCATTAGATGCCTTTCATCTTTGTCTCACAAAACATTCAGTCAAAAGTTTTTTCTTATTTTCTTCACACCTATCCATGCATCCAGCCAAATTTCACATAATTTGATAATTAGATTAGAATTTTAAAATGCAAAGCTGTTTTTAGGTTACATGTCTCTGATGGAATATTGAAAACATTTAAAACTTACAAAGAGATTTCTTCTGTTCCCAGGTGGAAAAGTACATCAGAAGATGTGATACCAAATACCACCCCATCAATAGTGATAGTGCTGGGATCAGCCACCAGATGGATCCTCTGCAACATCAATAATATAGTTCACTACACAAACCAAACATTTTTCTATAGATTTTGTCATAGGTTTATATATTTATCTTTTATAATTTTGATCTAATTGGAGTATTATTTGACTGGACAACAAGAAAATCTGAGTTTTGCATCTGTTAACAGAAAATGGTTAGGAAATTAATCGGCCAATGTCAATCTCTGTGATGTGGCATACCTTTTGGTCCAAATTGGAGACATTGAACGGTGGCTGTGGGAATATATTGTGATGGTTGACATCTCTCTGTGACGGAACTATCACCAGCTGGGTCGCAAGTCTGAAGTTACATATAACTATATTTACATGCATAAAAAAATACATTTTGTCCTGATTATTTTAACTGCATATCAATCTTGGTCATACTGGACAGAACTGAGAACTCTCAGGACTAAATGACCAAATGTTTTTTTATTAAATATATAAATCTCCTTTAAATTCTGCTCGGTTTGATCAGGTTGATAGGTTGTAGTTACCTCTGGGTTCTATTGGCAAGTAATTCAATTGTCCTTTTGAAGAAATCTTCAAATGTGGCGCTCAAATTCCCTTTCTGAAAATAATAACCATACTCTTTATTAAACCTATTATAATTTAAATATTTGGCATTCGTCAATTTTTTCAGTTTATTTAGCCCTCTTCCTTCTGATCATAGGCACTAAGTGGATGTCACCAAGTAAAATACATTCCACCTGTATGTTTTACCGGTAATAAATAACTGATACACTGAGTACTTAATATGTCAAAACGAAAAATAATCATGTAATGTCATGCACACTTTCAATCAAATATTCTTTACAATATACATGTCATGCCTCACCTCAACTTCTGGATTTTTTACATCAACAAAGGGTCCCAACTGAAAGAGAAATTTTTTAAATTGTTAGGATGAGTATCATTCCCATTAATAAAAGAATAACTTAATTACCTTAAGTATCAATGAAAAAAGGTAATTTTATATATGTTCTAGCCAGGAGGTCTTACCAGGATGCAGACATCAGGTGGGTAGGTCTGCAGGTACTTGATGAGATCAGCCAGGGGCTCGTACATCAAACTGTCTGTCGTGGTAAATGGCCCACATGCAACAACAACTCGCAATCCCTCTGAAAATATACAAAAAATACAGTTTTCTCAAAAATAATCAAAGATGCACACCGTTTCTTTTATTGTTAACATTCCTTTTAGTTGTCATATAAACTTATGGACATTTTTTCAGTAACTTTGGCTGAGGCATGCATGTAGCAGAGGGTAAACCATCTAACCTGATGAAACGCTTGGCCTTTTCTCTGGTAGAGGCAGAGGAATGTTCTGAAACAAAAGTGAATATATTTAACAATAGCCATTTATTAGTTATATTTTGGAGAAATCCAAATGTAACTAAGAAATTATGCATACCTCATACAGTTTCTTAGCAACAAACTTTGATCCCGTGCCATTTATGCCATCCATGGCCACAACCTGCAATATATTTCATAGTTAATACAAATCATCATCACCACCACCAGGGGAGGTATCAGTATTGAATTGTTTTATTTTGCTGCACTCTATTTACTATTAAAGAAAAACAGACCTTCAAGCCAAACTGTAAGGAATTTCATAAAATAGACTTTGTGCAATACTGTCTACCTGTGGAGGTATTTTTGAGTTTAAGTGTGGCAAGGATATATACCTGTCCAGGGAAGAGAGAGAACTGCTTGATGTTTGAGAGGTCGACGGGGATGTGCTTTCCCAGGGAGGTATCTCTGGACCCCTCCAGCACCACAGACTTGGCATTCAGCTTGCCAACACTGTCACAGCATACCCGACCCACCACTGTCACCTCATCCTGGCAGAAAAATATAACACATTTGGGCACATGGCATCATAACTTATGATCAAATTTAGCTTTATCTTGTTATCAATTTTTACTTCTGTCTTACGATCAATTTTTAGTTCTGTTTGTGATAAATTTTCAGTTTTGTATTGTGATAAGTTTAAGCCTTATTTTGTCATAAGATTTAGCTTTTGCTTGTGATGTGTATTAACTCTATATAAAGATCAGTTCTAGCTCTATCTTGTAATAAGTCTAAGCTCTAGCTTTTAAAGTTTAAACTCTGCAATACTCTCAAATATTTAATCAATTTTATCTATTCTCATTATGGACCAATATTCCTAAGTCATTTCATTCATGTTGCTCAATGAATAGTGTGATTTATAAAGCTGGATGATACACTGACCTGGGCTGGAAAGGCAACGTTGGCATATTCCTCAATACCGTGATGGTCCTGCAGTTTCTTAGCCATATCATCAATCAAGTCATTTAACACTAAAATACAAATGGATTTTTGACATAACATCCACGCAAAATATAACTTACTGTCAATTTCCCAAACATTTTGAAAAAAAAAAAATAATAATAACACAATAAACATTATTTAATTTTCATATAATCAAATCCTAACAAAATTTTGCTTTGTAAGCCACAGGACGATTTAAGAATTCAAGCAAATTCTTTAATTTGAGAAAGTCAATTCAAAAAGTATTTCTTAATCTTTTTGGGGACCATTTCGAGCTGTAGTCAATGCAATAATTTGTAATCCTGAAAAATAATTTGTCATGATATTAAGCAACAGATAATCATATCTCTGAAACAAAGTACTCAACAATTTGGAATCAACAATTTCCAAGGAAGTTATGCTGTAATATTTTGAACTAACTGTAAAGAAATACCGTATTTACTTGTGTATAAGACGAGGTTTTTGTCCACAAATCCTTAGTTAATGTTAGCGGGGTCGTCTTATACACGAGAGCAACCTGTGGACGAGGATTTATGCCCAAAAATTACAGCACTACGAGTTTTCATTACGAAAATTCTTATTTTCGAAATAACGAATATCGGACATAGCGGATCAATTTAACAGTCTTATACACGAGTATGAAAGCATTTCTGTCAAAAAGGGAAGACACGACTCAAAGCAGTGGAAACAATGACGAAATGCAAAACTGTGAACGCTGATAATTGGTATCAGTGAAATTCTACTAATTTTCACACCACTGAATGGGAAGACATCAAAGGCAGAATTGAATTGTGTGATAAAATTAAATAATAATTTTAATAGACATAGAAGTAAAAGTAAAACGTAAATACGATGTCCGTGACGTAGCGGATCGATTGGCCACGTGACTCACAAATCATGTGATCATTGACTTCGCAGATTTGCAGAAGAATTGCGTTTTAAATGATAAATAAAATCATATACCCAATATAAACAAAAAATACGCTTTGCAGGTTGAGAACAGAACAAAACCATCCACCCATTTGTTAAAACATGCATTACGCAATACTAGCGTGAAAGCAAATATCGGACAGGCGGACTAATGTCTACACACGGTTGAATATTTCTTTGCCAAAGATATTATATCGCTTTTAATTATTATCATTTATAACACGCTTTGTTTTGATATTAAGATCAAGGACGTGGAGAAAATCTTGACCTGAGAAGCGTAATTGTCATAATATTAAGTAAATACCTTTATATATCATTTAAAACGCAATTAAAATCGATCCACGTGTGAAAGCATTTCTGTCAATTTCTCAAGATCGCCATATTGCGCAATAATGGATGGTTTTGTTCTGTTCTCGACCTGCAAAGCGTAAGTTGTGATAATATTAAGTACATACCTTTATTTATCGTTTAAAACGCAATTAAAATCGATCCACTACAGATATGGAAGTTCAATCTGACATGTTGGCCGCTCAATTTTTGTCTCGTGTGCACCCAGACGCTAAGATCAAGGACGTCACGTACATTGTATTACATTTTACTTCATGGAGAAATTCTCGACTTGCGAAGCATAATTTGTAATAATATTGGGTAAATACCTTTATTTATCATCTAAAACGCAATTAAAATCAATCTGCTACGTCTGATATTCGTTATGTTTTGTTTTGATGCTTTTCAAAATGACGACCTCGTGTTGCGTAATGCATGTTAAATAGATGGATGGTTTTGTTCTGTTCTCGACCTGCAGAGCATAATTTGTGATAATATTGGGTAAATACCTTTATTTATCATTTAAAACGTCCGATGTCTATTATTTCGAAACGCTTTGTTTTGACTTTGTTTTCACTGATTCCAATTATCAGCGTTCACAGTTTTGCATTTCGTCTTTGTTTCCACTGCTTTGAGTCGTGTCTTCCCTTTATGACAGAAATGCTTTCACACATGGATTGATTTTAATTGCATTTTAAATGATAAATAATGAAAACGCTTTGTTTTGACGCTAGGATCAAGGACGTGGAGAAATTCTCGACCTGAGAAGCGTAATTGTGATAATATTAAGCACATACCTTTATTTATCATTTAAAATGCAATTAAAATCAATCCGCTACGTCCAATATCTGTTATTTCGAAAATAAGAACATTGTATTGACGTTTTATCGTAAATACTCGTGTATAAGACCATTAAGGGCTTATACACGAGTAAGATTTTGTTATATAAATATATTTATGTTTCACTCTAAAAATGGCCACCAAACTTGAATGGTAGCAGTGCCAATGTCTCGAGAAAAAACGACTCGTCTTATATTCGGAAATTGGTCTTTTCAAGCAAAATAACCTCAATTTTGGGGTTCGTCTTATACACGAGTCGTCTTATACACGAGTAAATACGGTACTTGTCTCAATTGCAAAACATTTCTTCACCACCTTGTCTGTGATATGTATTTTTTTCTCCCAGATAAGCTAACCATTATCTGATCAGTTGCCGATATATAATCCTGTGTAGCTTTGCCTATTTTTGGGGATATAATAAGTCAAATATCTCTGATAACATTTAAACAAACATCTGAGTATAAAATATTTCACCTGCAGCCTTGTCGGACAGTTTCTGGAACATATATTTGAATTTATCACTGAGCACAGCTTCAGGGTCAAACTGGCTGATGACGGTGTTGCGGTTGACGGCGCCAGTCTTCCAGTTCACTCCCTTCACATTTCCAAATGTGGACACTACTTCCTGAGAGTTGCTTCTTCCGCTGTATTTCTTTGATGGTGTAGCACTACTGTCATGAAAATCAAAAGCTCAGTTTATTTTGAAAACATAGGCCATTGGCCTTAGAGCTAGGCTGATCATTGCTTTTTGTAATGTTTGTTAATATTTTCCCAAATTTTTTCATAAATAATTATTAAAGTCTTTTCTTGGAGCAGAATTTAGCAGATGATAATTTTGACCAATCCAAGTGCATGATATATATTGAGTTTGGCCCTGACTTGTCATTTCGATTCTCATTGGCTAATGTTTGTCTTGTTATTCGAAATACAAGCCTCCCTGACAAGTCTAAGATAGCTATTAGATTTTTGAAAGAAAAAACAAAACAAAATGAAAACTATTACAAGCCTAATGGAAAATGGACAGAATCGATCCCCTGAAAATACAACATCTTCCTATCTTACAGTGAAGTGGAGAAGATCAAAGTTGACGGACAAAATGACAGAAAATTCCGCCCCATCACTGCAGAAGCTTTGCTGACATTGTCAGCATAGCTAATAAAAGCAAGTACATCGAATGCAGAAACATTTATCTAGGACAGTTTTAATATTTTTCATTTAAATAAGGCTGTTAAAATCAAGAACACAGCAAGTATTTAAATAATGAAATGTTTATTTTTAAAACGTACAAGATTTCTATAATCGAGATTGATAATTTTGCCGACAAACGATCCTGACCATACAAGACCAAAAAGCTCATGGAACAAAAAAAGCCTAATCAATAGTCTCGTGGCTTAATTTAGTCAATTTGGCACATGTCATACAAATGAATGCTTCACCCAAAGTAGTTGTTATAAACTAAGTGACAGAGCACTAACCTTGCAGGAGATAAGCTTGCAGGGGAAAATGGCACAATAGGGCTGCGACCCATACCCATCGCTCTCTTGTGCACAGACATCTCAGGAGTCAACTGCCTTTTATTGCTGATCTTCTATAAAATTTGATAATAAACAAAACAATACAGCATTAAGACTTCACCTCATTAACAAGTTATATGACCACAATGACAAGGTATTTCCTCTTCAGGATGATGGAAATAACCAAATTCATAACCAAATTTATTTATGTATTTATGATGTGTATATCTGTTTACATTATTAGCACTCACAAAGCACAGGAAAAACTGTGCGACTTACATGAATTAAATTGTTGTACACATTCTAGCAATCTTAAATTGATGTAAACAGGTTATAGTGATATCATCAATAGAACAGATAATATATTCACTGATGGATGAAGGACAAAGTCATGCATCTGGATATCAAGCACTTCTTGTCTTAATCTGAATATATATGATATAGTAAATGTTACTTACCTTGCCAGATGGGGTAGAGTAAGCCCCAAGGAGGTTTTCTTCTGCATCATCTGCTACTCTGTATGTCAATTAAGTTATAACAATAGATATGTTAAACCTTTCTTGTTTTTAATACATCTATCTTGCCAAATATAACAAATTACATTATTTGTCATGTCAACATTTTTTCAATTTAATCCATAAAAGTGCCTCAAATTGGGATAAAACAAATGTCCAAAGAAATGATAGCACTCTCCAATTATATGATTGTGAGCCTGAAGCAAAACAAGAATATCATCATGCTAGACCATCCATAGCTGTCCAAAACTAATCTGTTGCCAGTTGTTAATCTGAATATTTTTTCTCAGTTGTTTAATGATTTGTCTTTATCATTTATTCTTAAAAGTCATCAATATGCAATGATGAAATGTGGACACATGGCGTTCGCTGTTTCTCGCCATTGTTACTGTGGATACTTCTGTTAATCTTTTGTTAGCTACTCCCTGATTAGTCGAAATAATTACCAATGTCTCTCATCATTGTCTCAACTGCTGTGATTGTGGCACTCATATTATTATTATTATTATTAATATATATCTCCCAATTTGACAAAAAATTGAGATATTTGAAAAAGTTAGGAGAAGAATTTATATTTCTGATGTAATATTGTAGTTTTAAGGCATCATTTATCATGTTTAATTCAACACAAGTAACATGGCTTCCATAAGTACATTGTGTAATCATCAAGTAGTAATAGGTTACTGATATCACTGTATTCAACAGGCGATGAGGGTTTCTCATTGGTATGGGCCTTGTGTTCTACAAGCATTTATTAGGCAAAAGACCAATAATTCAAAAACAAATTATGAAGTATGCAATCTTTTCTTATTTTCTTTGTGACATTTTATAGGCAAATAAATGAAGTTGAAAGTGGGCGAAACTGAGAAATGCCTGGCCCTGTTAAGCCAAGGATAATAACTTTATGCTTTTAAAAGAATGATGCCATATTTTCTAACAAGGATACACATCCTCCAGTGTGTCGATGTCATATATTATGTTGGTTGGTGCTGGTGGTTTCTTGGAGCTCTTTGGTGTTTTTGCAGCCTTATTTCCCTTCTTTGCCAATCTCTGTTTGGTCAAAAACAAAATATTTTATTTTTTTGCAATTTTATGTGAACACACAACACATTTCTTTACCATTCTTAAAATTATCACATAGTTAAAATAATGGGACACAGTTTAAAAAAAAAAAATGTTGATTAAAACTTTAAAAAATACACTGCATTGGAAAACATATTTCCAAACATGCAATCGCATCCTAATATTGAAGGCCTAAATATTTTTAGATTAAGGACCAAAGCAAATGATTGAGGTGTTTCATACTCTGAAAAACCAAACAGGACTTTTTCCCTTTGTTAATGCCAATGTAAAATATTACCAATTTTTCATATAAAGAATTTGGCTCTGAACCCCTTACCAATAGATCCATTTCGAACAGGAATAAATATCAAACCAAACTTCTGAAAATCCTGGTTCCACTTTGGTGTATCAAAATTCCAATAGGCCGATTGCGGGTCGCCATACTGCCCATTGAAAACAACACACCGGAACTGCACAATTACAATCGGAACTGCACAAAAAACTCTCTATACCCAAAGACATCGTCAAAAAAGACTTGAAATCCTTTGATTTTAGATATACCATGCACTGCCCATCCAATTTAAGTCCCGACTCTGTAAGAACTCGACTTCCGGCGACTAACAATCAAAGAATTATGTACTGTTTAAATCAACTTTAGATATCAACCCTGTTTGAAAATATTTCTTTGTTTTTTCTTGATCTCAGCATCGTTAACGAGTTTGCGCAATCAGGTGAAAGTGGGTCAGTTTACTCACGGGAGTGACAGCAACGATCTGAAGCTCAACAACGTTGTGGTCCTTCTGACGTCATATGAAGATTCTCCCTTGGTGTTTCCATGACGTCATCACTTGGACTCTCCTAAATGCCATTTCACATTGTCAGGTTTAATATCGGGTAAAAAACTGGAGAAAAAACGCTAAAGAAAGCTCACGGATTTGCAATTATAAATATTATGACTGGGAAAGACGATGACGTGAATCAGAACTGCAACAGTCAATCGCCGGAAGTCGAGTTTAATTACTGGGGAAACTTCAATATGATGGGCAGTGCGTGGTGTTTCTAGAAACAGTGGATTTCAAGTCTATTTTGCCGATGTCTTTGGGTATAAAATCCAATCATTAAAAAAAACAAGATGGTAACCCGCAATCGGCCTATTAAAATTCCACTTCATGATCATTGGCATTTCCTCTTTAATACAGTATAATACATAAAACAATAATATAGTCATAATATGAGATATATGGTGGCCTATGGAGTAAATAGAACCGTACCTCTCTTTCCATTTGACCCAAATACTCCAGAGTGAGGCCACAGTTTTTGTGGGAGTGTGAGAAGGCAACCCATTCCAGGCAAATATTGCCAGCGTCCAGACGATAAAGCTGACATAGCTCTCTTACTGCAACACAAAATAAGAATCAGATGTCAAAACTTTGGAAATATTAGTTACTGTTACAAATGTCAGTTAGGATGTGCTCCAAGAAAGGGAACTTCAAGCTTCATTAGCTCTGATTAGATAGATTGGGTAAACTGGCTTGGAACAATATACATTAGCTGTTAATCAACACTTATCAATGACACTGACAGTGCTAGACAAACTAAGGAAGGTACACAGTCACACTGTCAGTGTCTGTACTGTCAGTGCCACTGACATTGTTTCCACTCATGCATTGGCATTGGTGCAGGAAGGGACATATTGCGTTTGGTGTTGCTCGTTTTCACCACAATTTTCCCGAAGATTTTTTGTGTTCAATGAACGATAAAAAGGTTCTAATAAACTTACATTTATCATAGATATCATCGTTGTCTAATGACACGTTAAACGTTACGAATTCATCGTCAAAGTCCTCGTTTGAGATTTCCATCTTTGTTGACTTTTTATTTTCCCGCGAAAATTATGAACGTTGTCGTGTTGAATGTATATACTTCGTAAACTATTTTTGGCGTATTTAAAAAAGATCTACATGTCTGTCTATCCCATAATAATTTCATATTCAAAAGGTTAATGATACATTAAATGTAAATAATACATTCTTGGTGAAATATTACGATTTGCCTAAGAAATATAACTGAGGTGAACATTTCTCGTTGTCCCACACAATACTGGAATCTGATTGGGCAGAAAAGCGTCCCTGGACACGATGGATGACTGTACTCTGGAAAAACTTTCAGTAAAACCTGGAAAACTAACGCCAAAATTCAACAAAGATGTAACAGAATATAGTGTGGTTGTTGGAAGTAATGCCGAAAAAATCAATTTTGACTGTCTGACTAGCGATACAGGGGCTTCATACTGTATTTCTGTAAGTATCAATGTTCGTGACATAATTTGCTGCTGTAAATGTAATATTAGTGTTCAGTTTTTACCCCTCAACCAGTGAAGGTCGACGGGTATTGTCCATCTGGCCGTCCACAGATGCACAAACACATGTACCAGGCATTTGGCAAACCCAGTAGTTATCCCACCAAGAACGATTTTAACAGTGACCCAGGCCTTGAGGGCCATTGAATCATGAATGCTCTGTTGTAGTGGCCCAGTTGAGGAACCATATTTTTAATCTTTACTTTGAGTTTGACTTAAGAAGCTTGACTTAAGAAGAAAGATTTTACCAGTGACCCAGGCCTTGAGGGCCATTGAATGCTCTGTTGTAGTGGCCCAGTTGAGAAACCATATTTTTTTATCTTTACTTTGAGTTTGACTTAAGAAGTTTAGTGGCCCAAGCTATCTTGATTTTATTATATTAATCCTTGATAGATATTTGTCTCATGTCACAATCAACCAGAGATATTTAAAGAGATTGGAAACAGCAGGTCTGCCACTAGGTGTCAGCGTGGTGCACTGTCCAACTCAAACATGCAACTGTTGCGGATCAGCGATAAATAGTTTTGCATTTATCACACAAATTCTTCCATTCGTGATTTCATTTATGTACGTTTAACATAGATATGTGATAAGTAAGTAGTTCTCGTCATAATTTCCTGCAAAAAGACATATTTATACAAGTCTGTGAGTCTGTGAATCCGTATCCAGGTCCATGTTATAAGGCTACATGTAGTATTTACCATGGGGACAGTGGCGCCGCCACAAGATTGGTTCGCCTGAGCGATAATGTCGAACTTCAGCTTGTTTCCAATCTCTGTGTTAAATGTCTCTTGATCAACAGACTTTTTATTGGGACAAGTGACCCCCAGTCAGACACTATAGTCATTATACAGCCTTATGTGCAGCTATATGTACAATTAGAGTATCTGTAGCTGCTGCAAAAACCCTGTTGTCAATTAACATTTTTTTCTCAGTAATTTATTCTGAGAGAGCCATCTGTGTGATGTTGGAATGTAGACATGTGGAGATCACCACTTCCCACCGTTGATACTGTGGACACATCTTGCGATCATCTGTTAGCTGCTCTCTGATTGATCAAAATGATTGCCATTATCTCCCACCATTGTCTCGACTGCCGTGATTGATCCCTGAACCAGATGTGCCTACGGACATCATAGGATTATTATCAAGATGTATTGCACATTCTATTATCGTTGGAAATTTCAGGCCACCACTTCTCATGCTCTGGTGGCCCAACTGGGCAATCAACATTTCTCTCTTTATGTCAAGGCCTGCCAGTCTAACATTGGACAGTTTAATGTGTGAACATTACAACCCACAGATTTTGACTACACATTCCCTATTATCATACCTATCACAGAATAACACAGATATATTTTTGACAGTCATTTACTGTCGGCATATAACTGACATTACTTCACCATCAAAGAATATATCGTAAATCTTCCAGCTTCTGATTCAGGATAATGATTTTATATTTTTTAGACAAGTTTCAGACTACCATTTTATAATAGGCAGATTGACCCACCTTCCTGAAATATGAGGCAACCCATAGAGTAAAGCATCATACTGCAAGTGATCAAATGAATTATATATGATTTGACTTCATGAACAGGGCAGTGGTGGGGGCAGATCAGTTCCACTGGTTGAAGGACAAGTCAACGAGATCAAAGTCGAAGTCACAGCAGAAGATGGCACCATCAAAAATTATATGGTCAACGTTCGCCGCTTGTCTGCCAAAGATGCTACACTTAGTGATATTAAGCTCAGTTCAGGATCAGTGGAACCTGAGTTCAGTCCTGATGTTCTGGAGTACTATGGTAACTATATTTTGTTCTTTTGAGTAAGCAAGCCATGAAATGTGAATGTATATCATGATTATGAAGGTAACATCTTTTTATAATTTTTAATATCTTGATTATATGACCAGAAAAGAATGTGTATTTTAGGTGGGAGACTTTGATAAATGGCATTGAAATTGTACCATTTGATATAAAAAGCTAGCATGAAAATTAATTTTATTCAAATGCTATGTGTGGTAAACAAAAAAGGCAGATATTTATCATTATATTTATAATTTGATTGACCCTCTATGTAAGATTTCTCTGTATTGCAGCACTTGTTGCATGTGACATGATGAAGGTGACAGTTAAGCCCAGTGCCAGTGATGCTAAGACGGTCATTCTGGTTGACAATGAGAAGCCAGGCACTGAGACAATGCTCAGTCTGTCCGAGACTCTGGTTAACATTCATGTTACCTCCCCAGATGGATCCAATACCCAGGTCAGAAACTCATTTCAAAGCTTCTTCTTTGATCATATTGTTAATTGTAGGGCTATACTAAATTGATAATTAACACAGACCAAATACTCAGGGTTATATTAAATAATAAAAAAACAACATTACAGCTACTGACTGGGGACATTGTCCAATGTCCTGTCTTTTTGGTGAAGCACTAGGAATTAAGCCCCATTTAAAATATTATGAGAGAATATACCTGACTTTGGAGGTGAAACACTGGAGTAAGGAACAAACAGGCACAGGGGATTAAGAAGTTGAAAATCTCTTTTACAGGTTGGGGTCTCAACATTCCTCAATATCTCAAGATTTTGTGAACATATAACTTGATGAAAAAAAATCATTGTATTATTTACCCCCTCTTTTCCCCCTTCCTCCCGCATCCCTCTCCCCTTTAGGTAAATTTGTTTTTTCAAGCTTATCCAATGTTCACGATGATTTCAGACATACCAGCTGAATGTGACGAGGAAGCAAATCCCAAGATACATGCGGTTGTCAGATCCAAAGTTAGCGGTTCAGTGTGAGTGTCCAGTCTCTCTCAACCCATTCTATAGACCCACTTCCATCAAGGGTTCCGATCCTAAACACACATTCTCGGGACCAATCCTGGAAGAGTTCACGAAGAGATCCAAAGTGGACCCATTGAATGATATGCCTCTCGGAGTAAATTGGAAGGAAGTGGACTACAGTCTGGACAAAACTCTGTCACAAGCCATTGGTTGTATTCCATTCACATCTGGAGGTAATTAAGCAGCAAACTTTATTAAGATTTATGTAAAATAAATGGCTAAGTGGAAACAATATTTGTTTGCCATGCTGGTGTCACAATACAACATTGAAAAAGTGGGAACATATGACTAAATGGCTGAGAAAAGAGGAAAGGTTTGAGTCCTGGTGCAGGTTTCTGTCTGGTTTAATACAACATGTACAATGGTATAGAACTCAACAGGTTGTATTGTACATACAATTAGCTTTTTTTCTCTTTTTGATCCCAGGGTTTACAATAAGGCACAAAGTTCTCATGACATTTAACTAAATTAAATATTTTAGGAAGCTCTGAACCTGTCAAATTATCAGATATCGCTGTTCAGTTAAAAGACCTTGCCAAAGAACCAAAGATTGGGGAATCAGAGAAGTTTGATACAAATGTGGCTGTCTCACACAAGTTTGAAGTAAGTATCTTAGTGTCTTATACATTTTAAATCTATTTCAAAGTCAAACATAATCTTTTTTTAAATTATTTATTATGATGTGGAGTTCTATGTCATAATAGTGATTTTTGGTTGACACAGAGTGGCAGGGCTTGGGAGAAGCAGTATCTTGTGATATTTGATGAGACTGATGCTCTGAGACTGGCTCAGAAGGCTGATGAATTCAAAGAGAAATACTTCCAAAGTTTACCAAAGCCAGGTACTTTTACTTTTTGTAGCTATATCTACATTTGCCCCCCCCCCCCCCCCCCAGAAAAAAAGAAATATTATTTAAAAAAATAGCAAAAATATATTTTTTTTGTCAAAACCATATTATAAGATGTCATTTGTGAGTTGTGCGTGTTGAAGGTTGGAGTGCAGTATTTGCTGATGGCGAGTCTCCGTTAGATCACCTGCAACATGCAGCAGCTTGTTACGCCACCGCTATCAAGTCTAAACCAAAAGAGCATGCACTGCACCTCAAACTGGGACAGGTCCTTGAAGAAAAATACTATGCTGAAGATGTACTGGGACTGAAGAAAGAGGTATTCTATTTTTTAGCTCTGCTGAGACTTTAGCTCGCAGAGCTTTAGGAGGGGGAAAATGTCTGTCGGTCCGTCTGTCCGTCTGTCTGTCTGTCCGTCCGTCCGTCTGTCAACATTTCTTTAAAAATCTTCTTCTCCAAAACTACCAGTAGTACATCTTTCATATTTTATATAGAGGTAGATATATAGTTGAAGATTCAGATTCCTTCAAATCTTAGTGATGTCACTATTGACCTTAGTGCAGTGACCTTGAGGTCACAAATTTTGTACTGAGCATATCTCAACAACCACTTATTACAGGATATTAAAACTTGGTATGCAGAAATGTCATATGTTAAAGCTGTGCCTTGTCATACAATTTTAGTCATGTGACCTTTGACCTTGACACATTGACCTTGAATTCAAAATTTTTGAACATGCCACATCACAACCATCAGAAGTGAATAAAAAACACTTCATATCTGTTATATACTAACTATGTTTAAAAATCTTCTCCTCCAAAACTACCAGCAATATTTGTTTCATATTTAATACAGAGGTAGATAGAGAGTTGAAGATTCAGATTCCTTCAAATCTTAGTGATGTCACCATTGACCTCAATGCAGTGACCTTGATGTCACAAATTTTGTAAGGAGTATATCTCAGCAACTACTTATAAGAAGAAATTAAAACTTGGTATACAGAAATGTCTTAGGTCATAGCCGTGCCTCATCATACTTTCTTAGTTATGTGACCTTTGACCTTGACACATTGACCTTGAATTCAAAATTTATGAAAATTCGACATCATAACCATTAGAAGTGAATTAAATGCACTTCATATCTTTTATATACCAACACTATTTTATACAGGGCTAGATAGAGAGTTGAAGATTTAGATTCCTTCAATTATCAGTGATGTCACCATTGAGCTTAGTGCAGTGACCTTGATGTCACAAATTTTGTAAGGAGCATATCTCAGCAACCACTTACAAGAAGAAATTAAATCTTGGTATACAGGAATGTCTTATGTTAAAGCTGTACCTCGTCATACAATTTAGTCATGTGACCTTTGACCTTGACATACTGACCTTGAATTCAAAATTTGTGAACATGCCACATCACAACCATCAGAAGTGAATAAAAAACACTTCATATCTGTTATATACTAACACTATGTTTAAAAACCTTCTCCTCCAAAACTACCAGTAATATTTGTTTCATATTTAATACAGAGGTAGATAGAGAGTTGAAGATTCAGATTCCTTCAAATCTTAGTGATGTCACCATTGACCTTAATGCAATGACCTTGATGTCACAAATTTTGTAAGGAGTATATCTCAGCAACTACTTATAAGAAGAAATTAAAACTTGGTATACAGAAATGTCTTAGGTCATAGCCGTGCCTCATCATACTTTCTTAGTTATGTGACCTTTGACCTTGACACATTGACCTTGAATTCAAAATTTGTGAACATGCCACATCATAACCATTAGAAGTGAATTAAATGCACTTCATATCTTTTATATACCAACACTATTTTATACAGAGCTAGATAGAGAGTTGAAGATTTAGATTCCTTCAATTATCAGTGATGTCACCATTGACCTTAGTGCAGTGACCTTGATGTCACTAATTTTGAAAGGAGCATATTTCAGCAACCACTTGCAAGAAGAAATTAAATCTTGGTATACAGGAATGTCTTATGTTAAAGCTGTACCTCGTCATACAATTTTAGTAATGTGACCTTTGACCTTGACACATTGACCTTGAATTCAAAATTTGTGAACATGCCACATCACAACCATCAGAAGTGAATAAAAAACACTTCATATCTGTTATATACTAACACTATGTTTAAAAATCTTCTCCGAAACTACCAGTAATATTTGTTTCATATTTAATACAGAGGTAGATAGAGAGTTGAAGATTCAGATTCCTTCAAATCTTAGTGATGTCACCATTGACCTTAGTGCAGTGGCCTTGGTGTCACAAATTTTGTGAGGAATATATCTCAGCAACCACTTATAAGAAGAAACTAAAACTTGGAATACAGAAATGTCTTAGGCCATAGCCGTGCCTCGTCATACTTTCTTAGTCTTGTGACCTTTGTCCTTGACACATTGACCTTGAATTCAAAATTTGTGTCACTTCATATCTGTTATATACCAACACTATGTTTTGTTTTAAAATCTTCTTCTCCAAAACTGCCATTAATTTATGTTTCATATTTTATACAGAGCTAGATAGAGAGTTGAAGATTCAGATTCCTTAAATTCTCAGTGATGTCACCATTGAGCTTAGTGCAGTGACCTTGATGTCACAAATTTTGTAAGGAGCATATCTCAGCAACCACTTATAAGAAGAAATTAAAACTTGGTATACAGAAATGTCTTAGGTCATAGCCCTGCCTCGTAATACTTTCTTAGTCATGTGACCTTTGTCCTTGACACATTGACCTTGAATTCAAAATTTGTGTGCATGCAAAATCTCACAACCATTAAAAGTGGAGCAGACTTGAGCAGATGATGATTTTGACCAATCAAAATGCATGTTACATTTCAAATTTGGCCCCAACTTGTTATCTTGATTCTCATTGGCTATGTTATTCAAAATGGCAGCCTCCTTGACAACTTAGTGATAGCTATTAGATTTTTGAAAAAATCATGACAAAATGGAAAAAGAACTGAGTCTAATGGAAAATAGATAGAATTAGACCTCAGAAAATACAACATCTTGCCTACTTTGGGATCTTGTATGGAAAATCATAACCTGGTTGCTTGTTGTACTTAATCTCAGTTCATGTGTTTTCATTCAAGTCAGCAGAGCTATCAACCCATGGGGTTATGTTTTATAACCTGTACTGATAAATATTACTTAATGTTGATCAGTTGTTAGGAGCCTGAGATTGTTTTTGTATTGGTTAAAGTGCACTGATCATGCTTAAGGCTGGTTTGGTCTCTTTAAAGACCCACAAACTCAGAAGTTTATAAATTTATGTGTTTATTGCTTTATATCATTATTTGATATTTTGGTATTTGTTTATTTTCATTTGCGAACAAATTTTTGATTTGCATACATTACTTTGTGGTTGAAAAATGAAGTTATATATCAGAAAAAAATATTGGGGTTAGAAAAAAACCGATTAATTAAGACTCAGAAAGAGGAGAGTTTTCAGATTTCTTTTGTATATTCAGTTAAGTTTCATCACCAAGGGAAGCATTTAAAACCTGAACTCTATTGATTGAATAAGAAGTCTAAAAATATAGTTTGTTTGATAAATGTCAGCAAATCACAAGCCATGGTGTTTAAAGTTGTTCAGTTTGCACATGCACAACTTTTAAAGACTGAATTGCTCATATCTTACTCTAAGTTAACTTAAAAAATGATAATGGTTTTTTAATCAATTTTTTGTTTGTTTAGGAAACAGTTGATATTCCATCCCTGAACACTCAAGCAAAGGAGAGTTCCAAAGAGGAAGAATGTGCTGCCATCTGCCAGCTGCGAGGGGTAGGGATGGGGGCGCCACTGTCCCTGCAGCTTAAGGCCATTGACCAGGAATATCACCACCTTATTGAGAGTGGTCAGAGTGGCAGAGCTGACCATGTACAGGGACTATTTGTCTGGAAAAGTAAACAAGCCACACAGGTGAGGCAGGAACTTGCCAAAATGTTATTCAATAACCTAAATATTAATCAGTTAGCTATCGTCAATGTACTAACCAAGTAACTTCCAATTATATTGAATATGCAACATTTACATAGATATGTCTAACATTAATGAAACCATATGTATAATCTCAACATCCTGATTGATATTTTCCTTATGCATACAGGAGAGAACCGATGAATTATTTTCCAATGTTCATATGGTAAAGCTGCACAGGCACAGTTTGTAACACTGAGCATCGAGCCAACCTGCATGGTATGAGCACTCGCAAAATGCTGCAATACAGCCATTCAATGGAATTTTAATGTGTCTTTTTTGCACAGACCTCACTCAGATACCCTTTAAATTCTATTTTTGTATAATTTCTACCTTTGTTGGTGTCATATAATTTCCTTATATAATATAGAGTGGTGACAAGGAGATTATTTTGGTTATTTTAAGTGTACTGCAGTTGTAGTTGCTTTTTGACTGCTCCATTAAGTCAATTAGAAGCCATTCACTTGAAAACAGTCATATAGTGTCAAGTGTGGTGTAATAACAAGGTCTAGATAATAATATTCAATTTAAGAGAATAAAGACAGAACATTTGTAGGAATAATGTAAAAATCACAAAGTCCTTTTCACAAGAGAAATCAATATGATCAGCCAGACTGATCAGGATTATACATTTTGATGATAAAAGCTTAAAATGTTTAAAACCTCTTTCTTCTCTAATCTTATTCATAATTTAAAAGATTTGAATTTTTTGTCACATGTCTTTCCTTTGAGTAATTGTTGCACTAATTTTAAATGGAAATTTTTGAGATTATTTTGAAATAAATAATGGATGATTTGATTGGATAAAATGCAGTTTACCATGTTTAATGGTAACAAAAGGAATTTGGATGTGAAGATATTTTTCTGGATTTAGGAAGGTATAGCAGCACAGAAGGTTGAGAACCAGGACAACCCACTGGGCCAGGCGTATACCAAGTACCTGGACGCCCTCAGCCTGGACGAGAGCAAGGCTCAGTACCACTACCACGTAGGCAGGATGCTGGTCGTGCAGGGCAACTACGAGGATGCAGCCAAGAGACTTCAGGCCGCACTGGGATGGAACCCACAACTAGTCACTGCCAGGTATAAGCTGACCCATGCATTCCATATTTTTGGTTTGATTTAGCATTAGATCTCAAAAACTGTAAAATTGTGAACTGAAAAAATGTTAATAATCAGGACTTGTTTTTATCTGACCAGTTGATATCTTTACCTTAGATTTCAAAATAACCTGATACCTAATAATGTGGTCTATTTTATCTTAACTTTATACAGGTTCTACTTAGGATTGGCGCTATCTCTGCAGAAAGGAGGAGCTGCTGATCGCACCAAAGAGGCGATGGGGTACCTGCGAGAGGGAACTGAATATCTCCTGGCCAAGAACACTGAGGCTGCCCTGGATCCCCAGGACACCAGCGGTAGGAGATCAGCCCTGTGTGCTGAGGATGCAATCAGGAACACCAACGTCTATCTCCTCCGAGGCATCATCCAGATGGGCAAAATGCTCATCAAAAACCCGTCCCCAGATTATATGGCACCGGAGGATGTGTTCTATACGTAGGAGCATCTTTTTTTATTATATAGTTTTAATTGTTTTAATGCCAGTTTTTACAATAAGTCCAAAAATATGTTAAAAAATCCAAAGATTATGTTCAAATGCTTGTAATTAGTGACCACTCAATTTTGATTAACTTCAGCAAGAGACATTATTATTCAAAATCAATATTTTATTTAGATGCCTGGCAAGATCTTGAATAAATTCAAATGATTATTAAAATTCCAGAAATGCACATCTTGACACAATATTACCTTAAGGCAACCTAAATCAATTGAATAAATTCTTTCCTTTGAGATACCATAAAAATATCATAAATGTGATCAGGGTGAGAACATAAAAACAATTTTAGGCCAGAAATCTTTTTTTTTCCTTATAATGCAAAATTATTATTTTGCCCAGCATTTGAATGTACTCTGTGATGAGATGTGTGGTTGTGTTTTAGGGCAGCCCTGGTGGCGTGTCAGGCCCTGCCCACCATCACACCCGGCGACCTCTACCAGCAGGTGGAGTGGGTGCTGCTGGAGGCTCACTCTCAGCTGCTGGATCTGCTGCTGGAAAAACAAAGAGACAACAGTGAGCTAATAGGGATGAGGTGTGAGAGATTATCTGCTCTCATCAAGCGGGCCACCATTCCCACTAATCCAGATCTCACCGCTCTACACCAAAGAGTATGCACATTGCTCACTAGATTAATTCTTTCTTTAATTAGTGTTTGCATATTCTTATTCATTTTTTAATTCATCATATTTTAATAAAAAATCCCTTTTTCCCATTTGCCAATTTATGCTTTTTTAATTCATCATATTTTAATAAAAAATCCCTTTTTTCCCATTTGCCAATTTATGCATTTTTAATTCACCATATTTTAATAAAAATTTATTTTATTTCAGACATGCCAGAGGTTGGTGCAGATCCAGCCCTGCAGCAGCTCAGCCCTCACCTTGCTGGGTAACAACCAGCTGGAGCAGTACGACAGTGATCCGCAGCACGCTGACGCAGCCCACAAACTGCAAGATGCCATAATGTCATTCCGGGCAGCATTGGGTCTCGAGGGGAAGCCTGCCGAGGGACCACCTCCTGCTGAACTCCTGGGTTAGTAGGCCTTGTATGCCTGACCGGATTTGTGAAAACTTGTTATTATAATGCCTGAACCTATTACATTACTTACAAGGCTTTCTCATGATTGACTACAGAGAAAACATATCAAATCATTGATAATTACTGCAATTTTTCAATTACATTACTACAGATCAGAAATGGTGGCAAGATAAATTGAAAGCTGAGGATGAGAAAAAGAAGGCAGCTGAACCAAAACCAGCAGCAGCAGCTAGAGGTGCAGCTAGAGGGGGCAGAGGAGGAGCAGCAGCTGGAAGGGGGGCACCAGCAGCTAAAGGTGAGATGTGGCGAGATCCATGGCATCTGGTGAGATTCATGGCCTCTGACGAAATCCATGGTTCATGGTGAGATCCATGGTTCATGGTGAGATCCATGGCATCTGGTGAGATCCATGACATCTGGTGAAATCTATGGCATGTGGTGGATACATGGCATGTGGTGAGATCCATGGCATGTGGTAAGATCCATGGCTCATGTTGAGTTCCATGGCATGTGGTGAGATCCATGGCTCATGTTGAGATCCACAGCATCGGGGAAGATCCATGGCTCATGTTGAGATTCATGGTGAGATCCATGGCATCTGGTGAGATCCATGGCATGTGGCGAGATTCATAGTGAGATCCACGGCATCTGGTGAGATCCATGGCATTTGGTGAGATCCATGGCTCATGTTGAGATCCATGGCTCATGTTGAGATCCATGGCTCATGTTGAGATTCATGGTGAGATCCACGGCATCTGGTAAGATCCATGGCATCTGGTGAGATCTATGGCTCATGTTGAGATCCATGGCTCATGTTGAGATCCATGGCATGTGGTGAGACCCATGGCTCATGTTGAGATCCATGGCTCATGTTGAGATCCATGGCATGTGGTGAGATCCATGGCTCATGTTGAGATCCATGGCTCATGTTGAGATCCATGGCATGTGGTGAGATCCATGGCTCATGTTGAGATTCATGGCTCATGTTGAAATCCATGGCTCATGTTGAGATTCATGGTGAGATTCATGTTGAGATCCATGGCTCATGTTGAGATCCATGGCATATGGTGAGATCCATGGCATGTCGTGAGATTCATGGCATCTGGTGAGATTCGAGGCTTGTGGTGAGATCCATGACATCTGGTGAGATCGTTTTGGGAGGATGGTTTCTGCTATTAGAAATGAGAGCGGGTTTGGTCAGTAATGGTCAGCTGGTAACAACGACATGGAGACAGAAGAATTTAAGAGGATAGAAAAATGTCAGCAAAGCTTAAGCAGTGAGGTTTGATTTTCTGTTATTCTGTGTCAACTTCAATCTTCCCCTCTGAAACTACCTTAGCTATTCGTAGCTAGTCGTAGCTATTCCTAGCTTTTCATAGGTATTTGTAGGTTAGATGTTAGCTATTCATAGATGTTGTATTTTCATGGGACCGATTCTATCTACTTTCCATGAAGTCCATATTATTTAGCTGTTACTGAGTTGTTAGAAATACAAGTGTGGCTCCATCCAGGGATTGAAATTATCAGACAACTGGAACATCTTGTGATCCAATTTTAGCCACAGTTTGTGACCTTTAGAAAAGGGGAATATGGTGGTGACAGAGTGGCAGCCATATTGGATTTGAAATAACAGCTCACAAGAATTTATGGAACTTTCTTTTCAGCTTTTTTACTAAGCAACTTAACTAAGCAGGTGTTTCCACCTGGTCAGCTAAAGTTTGTTGACAAAATGTCCAATGGATGAATCAGATTTTAGCAGAAGACTCACCTACTAAGGAAAAAAGTTCTTGAAAACCTCATTTCATGAATGCTTTAAATGATCATTTATGAAGCAATTTCCAGAAAATGTTCACAAACATTACAAAAAGTAATAGCATTGCTCCAAAGCCATTGGCCTATGTTTCAGATATTGAAAGGTAAGATGTATTGTTGTTAGGAGATGAATTCTATCTTTTTGTCTACTAATTTAAATACATGTATGGCCTCAGTTAGGGACCTCTGGAAGCTCATGAAATGCAAAGCTGTGTAACTAACTACTTATAATGATCCTTTAAAAAGCAATTTGCAGGCATTTTTGAGAAATGTTCATAAACATTACATAAAAAAGAACACAGCTCAAAGACCACTAACCTGAGTTTTTATAGATAAATCAGCAACAGAAAATAGTACATATTGATATATGTCTAACAATTAGTGATTGGTGATTGCAGGTGCAGCAGCAACCAGAGGAGGAGTGGCCCGAGGAGGCCGAGGAGCCCCAGCAGCTGCCCGAGGAGCCCCAGCAGCTGCCCGAGGAGCCCCAGCAGCTGCCCGGGGAGCCCCAGCTGCTGCCCGAGGAGCCAAGGTCCCAGCAAGGGTCAGTTATACATCTATAACAATCAGTGACTGTTGACATTTTACTTTGCATAGAATTCTAGAGATGTGATGGCAAAAATTTAGGTTGATATTCAGTGACATTGAAAATTGGTGACCTTTATCTTGCCTGTAACAGCTGTTTCTAAGCCTTAAATGTAGATATCTGTCATGACTATATTGTTTTTCTGAAAGGTTTTAAAATTTGGGAAAAATTGGAGTATTTCTCATTGAGTTTGTAAATAAAAGGGAATTTTGGAAATAACAAAATATATTTTTTTTTAAATCAATAAATTATTTTTAGTAGCATTTGATTAATTGAATATAAGGGACGGGTAAAAGGGGAATTAATCTTTACAAAATAAATATAAAGGAAAAAAGTTTTATGCAATAAATTGCAATACAAATGATTTCTTTCACAATAATTACTATATTGAGTATTTAGTGCAATATTTCTTTGTTTCATTTACAACCAAATTTTGTTTCTTTTTACATTAGGGAGTTGCTCCTAAACGGGTAGGTGTGAAATAGGCTGTTCCTTTAGCTAGGTCATTTCCTATTTTAATCCTCCACTGTAGTTATATTCTTTGTAAATCAAAGTGTATCAATACATCTGCACCAATTTTGGTGAATGGCATATTTTGTAGCTTGATCAATTAGTAATTAATATGATAATCAATTTTGTACATTTATGATACTTTACAACAAGATAAAAATAGATTTATGAATCAGTTGGTGAGTGAGAAAATAATTCTGTGTGATAAGTTCAAAAAGGTGTTTTAGCATGAATGAAGACAATTTATTTCTTTATCACTGCTGGCATACTTTCCAGGGAGTTGCACCAAAAAGGGTATGATCAGTCTTAATGAAGAAATATAGGAAAAATATAATGACAAGAAAGATTTAAAAACTATAGATTATGCTTAAAAAATGTTATTCTTCACAAAGAAATTATGGAAGCACATTCAAATATATCTTTGTTTTCGATATTCTTTGTTATCTTTTTGTTTGTAGATTTTTGTTATAAATTTTTTTTTCTGTCACAAGACTTTTATCCACAACTTACAATGCTTTAATATATATTGTTACTTTCATTTAAGCAGTGATGATTCAGCTCAAATACACTATTCAAGAGTTTACTTTAGTTTCCAACTCTATTTAGTTATGCTGGATAGTGATATATACTGTTGTCTGTTTGAATGCAGTAAAGTGTCATGTGATTGTGACGTTTTTCTTTTAGAAATGCATCTTAAAGTTTCTTTTACTTCCACTGAAAGTACTATCTCATATATGATAGTACTGATATATACTCCATCCTTTTCATCATATTCACCTTGCACATATTAAAATAAAGTTCCCTAAATGTTAAAAAACAGTACCTTTATAATCTACTGCATCCACTACTGCATGTCAACATGATGATCCAAGGACGATAACATGGTCCATTTGCACAAAAAACAGTGAAAATTCCCTTGACAAGCTGGCCAAATGGCCACATGTGGGAAACAGGAAGTGTCGACAATGGCGCCGCCACGAGATTGGTTCACCTGAGTGATAATGCAGAACTTTAGCTTGTTTCCAATCTCTGTTTTAAATGTCTCTGTTCATATCTATTAGAAATGCATCTTTGTCTATTGCAAATCCAAATGGCCCAATGGGAAAAAATGACTTGTTTCTATAGTTGCATGGCTGGTTGAAGCCAGTGCATTAAAAAACCTAATCACCATGGCTAGAGCAATATGAATGCATGAAGTTGCTTAAAACCAGCCAGAATGATGAATTTTATAAGACTTTTTCTTGCCTAAGGTTTGTACCCTTTTCATTTTTACCAGCCTCTTCTCCCTGATTGTCCCTCTCATTGGGTTATTGTATGTTCCAGGGTGGTGCAGCAGTCAAGCCTGCGTCCAAGCCCGTCGCAGCAACAGCATCCAGGTCAGAACACAAGTGTGGATCATCTCACAAGGTGGAGCCACCACCTCCCCCAGGTAAACCAACCATCCAAACCCAATCACAAGTTTATCTCTCCAAATATTCATATAGTGTTCATTTTGACAAGGTGATATATATTTATATTATTATCTTTCAAACATTAATTTTTGGTGTAATAAGCCTTTTCAGGTGGAATAAAGTCAATTTTGGATGAATAGATCATGGGACTTCTTTAATAAATCTTAATATCAGAAAATTTTCATTCACTAAATTTTTTAAAAGGTTATGAAAAAAAACAAATTAAAGTATTGATTAATAATGTGAATGATGCCCTATTTTTACCACATTTCTTATTATCCAGGGCAATGTTGTATGGTCACAAGTAAATCCTTTACTAATGATATCAAAACTGTATAAAATCTTGCTTAATCAATATCTTGGTTATTAATTATCAAGATGTTTTTTTTTATTGCTATATGATGACATGTAGTGTAAGGTGATGTTTCAGTTGCAGAGGAGAAACCCTCAGAAGCTCCACCAGTTGCAAGCAATGCTCCCATCAACAAGAAATCATATCACCCCAGACTGGGACTAGCAAGAGCTCTGGCCAGGACTGACGCTACTCTACCTGAAGCCCAGAAATTCTACTCTGAGGTCATTGACCTGGCCCCAGAGGTAGGTTTAAAGGGGGGAGAACTGGCTTATACTTCATGATCACAAAGCAATAAAGGGAATGTTTGATATTGAAAAATCACCTTGAATCATTAAGGATTTCTGTGTTGTTCCTGGATGAAAGTTATCCAAAATGGGAAAATACTTTGCTCCAGGTTTGACTGATTGACTGATATATAATTGATGTATAGCTAAGGGCTAGGTTGCGTTTGAACTGTACATGTAAGGTTGTTGTAATCTATGAAGGTAAGTTGTGAACCTTTAGGTAAGGGCTAAGTTTGGAACAATAAGATTAGTGCTAGGTTGTGAACTGCAAGATCAGGGTTAGGTTGCGAACAGTAAGATTAGAAGCTTAGTGCTCAGGCTGTGAGTTATCAAGTTAGAGCTCAATTGTAAACTGTAATGTTAGGGTTAGATTTTTGACTTCAAGTTAAGGGCTTGGTTGTGAACTGTTAGATTAGGGCTAGGATGTTAACTATAAGGTTAGGTCCAGGTTGTGATCTTCAAGGTTGTGAATTGTAAGGTTGATGCTCATTTGTGAACCAATATACAATCTCAATTAATTAGCTTCCTTTGACCAATGTGAAACTTTCGGGACTGAATGGTGAAGCTCGCCATGGTAGTGTGATTTGTTTATGGTTCTGGTGCAGGTGCATGATGCATATGTGGAGAGCGCTGACATGTTGAGGAAGACGGACCCAATGGCAGCCGTGGATGTCTACTGCAAGTTTCCCGTCTCAGAGAATCCAACCTTTGATGATGCTTACATATTCGGGGAAATTGTGCAGATCCTCATGAAGCAGGAGAAGTTTGATGATGACAGGCTCGCACCAAACATGATTGCATTGGGAAGGATTATGGGAATTGGTGAGAAACTGTTCCGAATTTGAAGAATTGTGCAGAGCTTTTTTTTTTTCCTTTTGTTTAAAGCACTTGCTATCCTGTGTAATGAGTATGATGTGCAGCGTAAGTGGAGATTTTTAGCTATGTGTATCATAGCTTATGCAGTGATGGGAGAGAAATTTTCTGTTATCCTTTCATTCAATCCCTAGCGTCCACTACCAAAATTTTTTTAATAGGTTTGTCCGTTGATTTTGTTAATTTTGATCTACTCCTCTGAAACTACTGGTCAGTCTTCTTAGATGTTAGCAGGTAAGATATTCTATCTGTACCTTGCTTTGTATTGTGTCTTCAGTGAATCACTTAATTGTTAATGACCCACTGTGGCAATGTGCTGACTTGATTTCCGAAGAAATGAGCCTCATGTTGCACTTAAATCTATCTTCTCATTCTTATTATTAGTTTTGCTCATTTACATTATGATATAATATAATGTTAAATAGATTCTAGTCAACAAGACCACACCTTACATTGATGTTAGGTATCCTCTATATCAAAGTGAGAGGAGATTAAGAGTGTTTATATGAACAAGACAGATTTCTCTGAAGAGAAATAATACTGTGAAAAGAATGTTATTGACATAACTCTGTAGTACATGTACAAAGTATCATAATCAGCTGAGAGAATACAATATCACACACCTGCTCTATCATGATCTCTGATAGATGCATAATTCCAAATCAAGATGGCACAGCATTAAAAACTGATGCCCTTACCTTAAAACTTAAAGTGTGAAATGCTAATTCTGACAAAATATTGATCTTTTTAATATGCAGCATTTCAAATGTAACAGATACTCTTTTAAGTAATATAAAACAAAATTTCGCATCATTAGATAAATAACTCATCAAAATTTGCTCTTCCCAAACAGGTTGCCTGGAGAAATATGTGAATATATTGGAGAATAAGTTCAAGACGGATCTGCTGAAGACTGTGTATGCTGGCGTGAACAGGAAGGACATAGAAGACCCAGACATGCAAGCTTTCTTCAAATTCAAATTCTGGATCTGAGAAGATTGATAGCAGTATATTGCTATATTGTTAATTGCTATATTAGATTAAACATATATGAAATATATATTAATTGCTATATGAGTGGCTCAGGGAGACATATAGGGACATAGAACTATAGAGTTAGCAATATGCTTTCCAATAGTTTGATTTATGTAATTGTAATTCTTTTTGAGTTTTAGATAGATAGGGATAGATATATATTTTATTTGGGATTAAGGCTGGGGAATAATAATGTTTTGTTAATGATCTTTGGAGGGAGTCCGTTCCAAGTAAGGAAGCAAAAGGCAATCTCTCTCTTAATCAAAGTACGACTCACAGAAATGTGTGTGGATACAGCCACTTTAAAATTAGTTAGAATGGTCTGAAATGTTGTGAATGACATACCAGCCAGGCAGACCAATTATTTATTTTTGGTTATAAACAGCGACAAGATGTTTTCCATTTTGGCATTATAAAATGCATATCTAAATATAAAGATTCTGTTGATAAATTCAATTACCTTTGATCAAAAAGTGTTTTCCTCCTCTTATCTACATGTATTGTTTGATTAAAACTAAAATAGAAAGGTTTAGAGTTCCAAAAATAATCTGATATTAAGTACTTTGGTTTTGGTGATTTCCTGGATTAGACCTTATAAAACCAGCACAGGCATGAGGTATAAAGATCTATTGATGAAAACCTGTATCTCAGAATAAAGCTCAGACAATAAATTTCATATAACAGTTGGAATAAGGTGTGTAGAAAAACCCCCGTGATAGATATTATAAAAGTTTTGCAAAGTCTAAGTCAAAATATTTGAATGTGCTATCAGTATGATTGACTGTTTACTTATAGTTATCCTCTCTAACTACATATAATCAACAAAGCACAGACGTGGTGTTAACATTTTGGTCATTTTGTTTGCGTAATAATGTATCCTTCCATACGATATTAAACACATTTCGCACCTTCCATGTACTAGTATTCTGTGCAATCGTTAGATGTGCTTAGTATCAATTTTTATAGATTTAATAGTATTAAAGTGCCATGGAATTTCAATATGGCAAGCATGTATTTAGTTCAAGTTTGGACACAGGATGGGATATTTTGGATCTTTGATTACCTTATATTTTATATTTAGTTCCTTGCATAATTAGGTAAAAAGATATATGGAAACAAACTTATGAATTGTCAGAAAAATGCCTCAGCATCTATAAATGGAATTACTTGAATTAAATGATTAGACAAGGTTGGCATCTAAACATTATGCACATCTTCCAAGTTTCTATGTCTGCATGGGCCAAAGTGATGAGAAAACTGTTTTATCATGTACATGATAGGAGGGCTTCCTTGTGTGTAACCATTGTTTGGAGTGACAGTAGCGAGGGTGAGATTAGTACTCTCCATCAGAACCTTCCTGTGCACATTGAGATCACCCAAGATCCCCTGCTGCTGACTGTAATTTTTGATGCCTTTTTATGTCTGGTACTTTGTTTTCTTGTTGATATCTGAGAGCAATATCTGGTTGTTTCGGTAGATTTTGCATTTATAACATGCAGATAGCTGTGTTTTCTTATGAGCCTCTGCAAGGGGGATCCAATCTCCCTGTTCCCTTGAAATAAATGTTAAATCTCCTCTCCTGAAATCTCAAAATCCAGATCTGCCTTTTTCCCAAAACTCTTTTATAATTCTCCCGAGTAATGTTAGGCTACTAGATAGTCAGTCTAGTAAATGGATATTTGCACTTGCCCTTTTCTTCATGTAAATTTATACTGGGTTAGGGCAATTCATATTTAGTAAGATTAATTAAACGACAAGAGGACATTTTTACCAATACTTAAACAATCATGATTAACTACTTTGACTGTCCGAAATAGCTGAATTGGTTGAGTATTCGCCTTGAGACCCAGGGATTCCTGGTTCGAATCCTGGCCAATTACTATCAACCACTATGAGCAGATATTGTCTGGAAGCAGTGAAAAATAGATGACATTGTCAACTTTACCTTTTTGACTTGACAGTCAGGCTAGCATCGGGGAAGGTGAACTAGTATAACAGTGTTTCCACTAGTCTGGGACTACAGGCGAGTTTGAAAATCTGAGACTGGAATAAGATTCTTGATATAATTTTGATGTATGATTTCCATCTTTTACTTGACACTCTTATTAGCATATTTGTCATATTCATAGAAATAGTGTGTTATTTCCCCAGAGATCATTAATTATTGAGGTGTTTTAATAACAACATTTCTTATATGTAGATGTGTACTAAATTTAAATTACTGTTTTAATATTGTTTGTCAAAATTGCTCTTGTTGTTTTTTAAACAAATAGTCTTAGTTGCAGAAGAAGTGTAATATGCAAAGAAAGAAAATGACACATTCAAAATGTTTATACCTGACAATGATGCAAACTTTGAATTAATTTGTATGATCTATAAGAAGTTATTTCTGTAACATCATCTCATGTAATCTGGAGGATTCTGGAGACAATCTTTTTGCATCCTTTATCAAATTGTATATTTTCTGCCAATGGTTTCTTCAGTGGGAGTGTCATTTTGGCTTGGCTTTTCTTCTGAATATCAAATGTGGTCACAAATAGGTTATAATAAATAATTATTCAGGTCCATAGGAGCGAAAACAAGACTTTCTGCTTTGTATTTTCTATTTTTAAGCAACATTTAATATTTCTGAATAATATTGTTTGTCTCATTTCTCATATTTTTGTCTCATTTCTCATATTTTTTGTCTTATATACAATCTTTCTCCTTGAAACTAAATAATTGAGCTGCCACCCAAAACCCCTTGCAAAGGCCCAAATAGGTTTTTACGATTTTTCAAAGATATTAATTTGATAATACTATCATGGTATTTGTCATATATTATGGCTTTTATTATGTTATAATGTTAATCTTATTATGTTATGATGTTAATCTCTTGGTTTATCAAGAAGTGAAACTTTTTTTGTAATCTTACAAATATGTGATGATTTATTTTTTATTCAGATATATTATCTATCAAATAAATGATTTTAAAAACCACACTTGTTTGATTTTTTCTTAAATGAGTAACATAAATACATCAACATGAATGCTTGTTTTGTCATATTTAATATATTATCCTACAAATTGTTCACACATAGTTGTCTCAATTTGAAATCTGTAAACGTTCCTACAATCATTTTAAACCTTCGTTCTTTGAATGTGCCATTCAACTAATTATAAAGTGTAATTCGGTAGATGCTATCCTAAGCTTGTATAATGATGTCAGATGAACCATGAGCTGACCAGACATCACAAGAAATGGGAGACATTGAACATGAAATGGGTAGTACAAAACGTCCTATTATTGTGGGTGCATGGTGTAACTTTTACCCAGCAGAAATGGCGCCAAAATTAGAACACAATCTCCAATTTATACACATTCAAGAAATAATTTTAGCATCTTCCTCGTATTGTACAAAAGAAAAAAATATGTGGAAATATGCAGAAAGATGTATGAGATATGAGATATTCCATCTGTGTCTAAATTTAATACAATTCGTGTCACCTGATATTTTTCTATTGCAAATTTGCCATATTTTCTCATAATATGAGAGTTTATTATACTTATTTTAAGTACTATTAAGATGAGAGCAACTCATTGGGGGTTATTTCAGGCAAGGGTACCAGCGTAGAGATTAAAATTGTGAGCTGGCATCATGCAGAGAATGCTTGCTTGCTGAGATTAGTACTCAGAGTAGTGGTGTGTGGTCACTTTCACATGTCTAAAATACAGGGCAAATCACTGCACACACATCTCAGCAATATTACTACACATATTTCTTTATTCAAATTCCGATCTTATTTGACAATTAAAATAATGATTGCAATATTTAATCATTATTTTTGAATATAGAAAGCTTAATTCTACATTGTTAATAGTTAAACAACTGAAACTAGAGAACTATTTTTTGAGAAATTAACATCAGACCTGAGAGACACATGATAGTGCTAAAACATTTGGAACTATTGCATTGCACTGGATATATTCATAGATGCTCAAGGTTGGCCTCGTGATCAACTTACTTGAAGTTTTAAGTCTGATAAAGTCTTGAAATTGGATCTATTTTTATAATTTCTTTTGTCTGAACTCAAATAAAAACAGAATATGAAGATTTCATATTTGTCTTCTGCATAAAGTTACTATTTTTTTATAGAGAGAGAGGTGCCTGGGGAGAGCCGGAAGTATTCTCATTTTATCATTCTGAATATGTTTGACCTCTTCAAAGGCCACGGGCCGTGGCGCAGTTGGTTAGAGCACCAGCTTATTAGCACCAGTTCCTCTGTGGTGATCCAAAGGTTGTGGGTTCGAACCCCGGCCATGCCGGGATTGAACTCATGATACAATTTCCCACATGAGCTGAGGCCTGTGCCAAAGGGTTAACCCGTTGTCCTTGTAAATCTGTGACCGGGTGGGTTGTCATGTCAAGGACCTGCGACATGACAATTCAGTGAGGCAGCACTATATCTGCTACAAGTAGGTCTCATCACGAAATAACTGAAATAATGTTGAAAGTGATGTAAAACCCCAAACAAACAAACAAAAATTGACCTCTTCAAAAATGTACTGTAAGAATGCAATACTAATCCACCAGGTATATAAACAAATTCAATTACTCATTTGGTAACTTGTGTACTGAGCAATGTCACAGGATTTTTCCACCATGAGCCTTTCTGACTCACTGACTAACTGCAGGTGTCACTATGCAAATGAGTAATGAGGTATATGAATCACAAACTGCTTATGACTTCACTCACAATGTTGCTAATAGTAACAAGATGAGTCATATCTTGACTTAAGTGCACATCTCTGATGATATGGTGATGTTACTGTACTCTAAATTTAATACATAAACAAAACACGATGTTTTCATTTTCCGTCTTTATGTCTTTGTCTACAAACATTGATTATGGTAATGGTGATAATAAAGCGTACATGGTTCCAGAAGACCTCTACTCCCTGCTAGCTAAGATGCTGCACCATGCCAATATGAGATGTACATGGTTCCAGGAGACCTCTACTCCCTGCTAGCTAAGATGCTGCACCATGCCAATATGAGATGTACATGGTTCCAGAAGACCTCTACTCCCTGCTAGCTAAGATGCTGCACCATGCCAATATGAGATGTACATGGTTTTAGAAGACCTCTACTCCCTGCTAGCTAAGATGCTGCACCATGCCAATATGGGATGTACATGGTTCCAGAAGACCTCTACTCCCTGCTAGTTAAGATGCTGCACCATGCCAATATGAGATTACATTTTTGAGATTGATTGATTAGTGACCAGTACGGATGTAATTTAATAATAATAATAATAACAAAATTTCTATAGCGCGTATACCAGACAAGTCTGTTCATAGCGCTGTATCAGGGAAATGCTTCCTGAAGAGATAGGTTTTCAGTTTACTCTTGAAGGATACAACTGATCTACTTGTTCTAATCTCATTAGGAAGTTGATTCCACAGTTTTGGCCCTACTGATGAAAAGGCTCTATCACCCACTGTCTTGAGCCTTGTCCCAGGGACCTGGAGGTAAGTACCATCATTTGATCTGAGAGACCTCTCCCCTTGTTTGACAAGGAGTAGATCACGCAGGTAAGGGGGCGCCTTACCATTTAATGCCTTCCAGGTTATAAGAAGGATCTTGAAATTGATCCTGGCCTGGACCGGGAGCCAATGGAGCTCCCTCAGTTTATCAGATATATGATCGAACTTCCTGATCTTACCCACTACACGAGCTGCAGAGTTCTGTAGGTATTGCAACTTCTTGATGTCAGTATTTGGAAGGCCAGCAAGGAGGCCATTTCCATAATCCAATGTGGAAGTGACAAAGGCATGGGTAAGTGTGATAGCAGTTTTCTCGTCTAGACAATTTCTAATAGCTGACAGATTCCGGATGTGGTAATAGCCCTTCTTACACATCCTCGCTATCTGAGCCCTCATGTCCAGATTAGAGTCCAGAGTGACGCCGAGGTCAACTACTGAGTCACTGGGCAATATATCAGTACTGCCTACCCTAATAGTGTTTGGGACATTTCCACGATTGGCGGTATTGTACCTGTCAGTACATACTAGCATCTCAGTCTTGCCATCATTGATTTTCATTTTATTTGAGATCAGAAAGTCCCTGACCTCACAGACACATTTTTCCAATCTGCATTTGCTGATATCAGCCTGTCTGGCAGAGCCATGGTCAATGGGCATGTAAATCTGGGTATCATCCGCGTAGATATGATAGTTGAGACCATATTTACCCAAGATGTCTGCAAGAGGTGTCATATATATGGTAAAAAGAATAGGTCCAAGGACCGAGCCTTGTGGGACCCCATATTTTATGTCCTTTACAGAGGACCTTTTCATTCCAACTTTGACACATTGTTTCCTGTTGGTTAGGTATGACCGTATCCAATTAAGAGCATGACCTTTGATATGACATCTACCCTCCAATCTATCAAGCAGGATTTGGTGGTCAATGGTGTCAAAGGCAGCAGACAGGTCTAGTAAAAGTAGGATTACCGACTTTTTCTCATCTAGATCCCGGAGGATGTCATTTTGTACTCTGATTAGGGCAGTCTCTGTGCTATGATACTTCTTGTAGGCAGATTGAAACTTATCAGTAAGACCATTTCTTACCAGATGAGGGATCAATTGCTCAGATACTGCCCTTTCAGTTAGCTTCGAGATATAAGTAAGGTTTGAGACTGGTCTATAGTTACATTCGATCAGTTCAAGACCCAACTTCTTCAGTAAGGGTGTGATTATGGCCATCTTCATGTTATTTGGCACTGTTGCATCCATTAAAGATTTATTTATAATGGATGCAATTAAAGGTATTAGATCATCCAGGATGTTAAGCAGTAACCATGTAGGGATTGGATCCAGCTCACATGACTTGTTTGCAGACCCTCTGATTAATTTGCGTACATCCTCATTAGATAAGGGGAGAATTCTATTAAGGGATTCTGTCACCGGAGCAGCACTATTGTTCATAGTGTCACCTGGTGGTGAGAAAGTCCTTTGTGGATTATTGTCCATATCAGAGCGAATTTTCTCAATCTTTTCAAGAAAAAAGTCATTGAACCTCTCAGCCAAAGCGACTTCACAGTCGGTTTTGGGCATCGCGGTGTCCTTATTCTTGTGCATGACCGTATCAATAACCCTAAATAGTTTTTTAGGGTCATGCTTGTTTTCTTCAACCAAATTTGAGAAATAATTGGATTGAGCCGATTTCAGCATGGAGTTATATTTGTTTCTTTGAACATTGTATGATTCCTTATCAATCTCAAGTTTGGTTTTGTTCCATTTCCTCTCAAGCCTCCTCTTGAGAGATCTCTCGTGCTTTAGTTGGTTGCTCATCCAGGGTACTGGTTTACGTTGGGTAACTCTGGCATGCTTGAAAGGAGCATGCTTGTCCATTAGTACCGTGAGCCCCCTATCATAGTAGTCCACTAATTCACTGAGGGATAGTTTGTCCCAGAGTGAGCTACTATTTGTCAGAGACCTGATATCATTTTTCAGCGAATCCATGTTCAGATCCCTAAAATTCCTATATTTGATAGCTTTTTTAGGGATTTTAGGGGCTGTGATCCCCATGTCTAAGATGATCATTTTATGATCAGAGATATATTCGTCTACTGTGTGACTTTTAAAGGATTTATTTCCTTTGAAGGTAATAATGAGATCAAGGGTGTTGCCTAATCTATGAGTAGGCTCAGTCACCCATTGATCTAAGTCAAAGGTAGAAAGAATATCCATAAATTTGATCACATCAGGCTTTTAGCCATGGTAACGACGTTAAGAATGACCTATGATTGTTTCCTATGGCTCCCTCCATGACCAGTGTATTTATCAATGCATTACAAATATAAACAAATAAACTTTTCAACAGGGAAGTAGTGAATCCTAATTGTCAGAATTTCTTCATATTAGGCGAGTGAGCAGTTGTGGAAGTAAAGAGTAAAGAGTTTTGAGAGTTTGGGGGCATCTTGTGTGTTCAACTGAATGAGCTACTTTCAATGGCATGACTATAAATTGGGTATTGTTCTTTCACCATGGTCATAATCATCTGCCAAATTTGGCCAAAAAAAGCTAAATCAATTGAAAGGCTAATTCTAAAATCAATTGAATCAGGAACATGGAAGTAATTAAAGTAAATCTATGTTGTTGATGTTGGACATAATGATGAAATCAAAACTCGGTAAACTATCAAATGATTTTTAAGCAAGGTACCTACATCATCTCATTAATATTTTATTTACATATTATGTTTGATTAATGACACCAAGTTTGTTTTAATGTTTGAGGCAATTTTCAACCTACTTTCAGCCATCTAGGCTTCAATGCTTTCACCATTGTGCACCTTTCGAACATTCACTGTTCAACATTTTATTCCCACATTTTATTTCGTTTCCAGTTAGGCTTCTCAAAAGTCAGGAGAGTTATTTACATTTAAACAAAACATATGTGATACACGATGCACTTTTATGCTTAAAGACTTAAATATCTACTGAATGAATGGATTCATAACGACATATTGACACATTAAAACTGTTATTAATGCCGATGAATCTTAGCACAATAAACAATGATATTTGCAGTAAATAATAGTAAAACCTGTTAAGTCGAATGACAGACAATGGACATCACACTTTAAAAAGACACAAACCTGAAGTGAAATGTGGTATCTTAAGCAAGCTAATAAAGCCAAAGATTACTCCAACACTAAAAATTATTAAATGGTCCAATTTCTTTTTTAAATGACACAATCAAAGAGGCATCAACTGTGTAAAAAAATCTTTCATATTTTGACCTCAAAATATTCATCTCTTATATCAAATTCGGTATGGTCAACATGATGTGTTTGACTATCAAAGACGTATGACAGGAAGGCATTCAGATTTTTACCTTTCAACAAATGTTTCATTTGACTGTTTCGAATCCAAATAATACTGCTTCTTTACATATTTTAATCCCACTCACATTGCCACTTATATTTCATCACTGATGTGTCAATATATTTCTTGTATCCAGTATGTGGGATGCCTAAATTTGTTTTAACATTATCTGAGGCAACTTTTGTGGCACTATCAGCTGTTTCATTTCCTTTTATATCTATTTGGCATGGAATCCTGTGAAATAATTGTTTTATCTTGTCAATCATTAATATGTCAAGTCTTTCCCAGCACCTTTTGTGCAAGTGGATTCTTTCAATATCTGCTCTTAATTTATATCTGTTTTTGAATCAAATAAAATTGGAATATTGTGATTACTGGAGGTTTCCACATAATCTAAGATTAAGTAAATAGCATGTAGTTCTGCAAAAAAAATGCCCTGAATATTCAGGCAGGCATTCGGTATATGCATGTCCGTGTGTGACTGCTGCCCACATCCTCAGCCCACTTTCACAAAAGTTGCATTGGTTAGTTAATAAAATCAATAGTCTTATAGCAAATAGATTGCTCATGTTTTATAAATACACACAAAATATAAATGATTCAACTTTGAAGAAATAAAAAATAAAATAATTTACAATTAAATAGAATGAAAAGACACGCAGTGAGTGATTGCTAGAGAGGTGTTGTATAAACAAGGGCATTCTGTGATGAACACATATATATGCATTGTTGCGCATCTAATGGAGCCTGTCATGGTCACGGTAGAGTGGCTCTCCTCATTGTGAAGCTGTTGCTGCAGCTGGGATCTGCCACATCACATCATTGCCTTGAGATCATGCGCACAAGGCACCTCCTCATCAGTATCACTGCGAACAGACCCAGCTACCTTCCCTCACTCCCTTACTTCATCTAAAAAGTGCTTCGGATTTTTTCATACGTTAGTCATCATGGTAAGTCAATTTTAAACTTTTACCATATCTATAGTTGTAACGTCATCTCAGCTGCGACTATGAAGGACCTTTGTAGATATCATGTACCATTTCACAATAAGGTCAGCCAACTGGTAAGTAATTGCTCTGGTTTAAGTGTGTTCTTGGCAGTCATTATAATAATGAGACAAGTCTTTCCTTGATTATCTCTCTCTGACCCCCTATGTCTTTGATTGAGTTGGAATTTCTTTGGTACCCGAATCTTCGGACTTTTAAAAAAGCACAGATTGTACAATGATAATTGTTCTTTGCTGCAAATGTGGGATTTATGAGTGGTTCTCGGCATGGCCACACCTTGGGAGAGGAGAATGATAATATTGATTATTGATTAGTCGGGGGTCACTTCAGTAAATCAACCGCAACACGCTGCAGAAACCAGCAAGGCTGCAGCCAACCTAGAATAGTTTCAACTATAAATATTCGCTCTTTTTGTCGACAGTTCATGGACACGAGGTCATTGCATTAAAATCGCGTTTCCTGTTCCTTCGATTCACTCTGTGCCTTTTTATAAAAAGTACTTTAAACAATCATTGAAGTGGAACGATCTTTTGTTACACCATAAAGAAGTCACGACACACCGATTTAAATAATGCAATCCGTTTTGAGGTAAAAAATGCTAGAGATGGCTGAAAGCTAATCATGTCTTACGATAATTCATGTGGCATGTTTGGAGGTTTTACTATAGAGGACCCAAGAGGGCTTCAGGCATGAAAAATGATACTTCAAATCGTTCCCATGTTCACTACATTGATCAATTGTAAAGCAATGTCTTTTGTTGAGATTGTTGCCCCAGGGCAATACCAACTGCAATGTCGACATTAAAGCCACACGAAAATTATCAATAAAATAAAAGGACTTTAATGCTAATTTGATAAAAATATAATCAGTTCAAAAGCAACTGGGCAAGTTAAATATAACCGACACTCTTGTTTATCAAGATCAGTTTGAACAATTTACAATAGAAAATCGAAGCTGATTTTAATCAAATTATTGCAGGCTTTGAAGTGATAGTGAATATATTATTGATGTTAGGTCTGGATCCACCGCACCACTATTGTTTACATACCCGCTTCCATTATTTTCACTGACATCACCATTTCCTCTGACACACTGCCAGCAGCCGCATGACGCTCACCCTCAACACCAGTTGTGATGATGATGTGGGGCTCTTCATATTCATACCAATGCTTTATGGAACATTCCGTGGAATAATATCTTAGCTCTAAGCATAAAAAATAATATAAATGATAATTACATAAAATATGTTTAAGTTATTTCAATTGCGCTCCTTTGAAACCTTCATTTTTCAAAAGCACTTTGGATTGGTATCATTTTTGAAAAGCAGTGAAAAAAGATCTTATTTTCAACAATTCTATTTTCAATTTTTTTTTCCAACAAAATAATGTGGACAAAGTGGAGTATTTCCTTTAATATAATGCGTCTCCTGTCATGTACATCTTCGTTTAAGGTTGTGTTTGTGCATGTCATGAAGTGGTATTTCCTTGGGGGGAAATTGTCCTAATTTTACACCTCCATTCAGTCATAAGGGCACATTCCTTGAACAGCGGCACCATTAGAATGCAGTTGAAACTGTCCACAAGAACTCTTTTAATAAAAATCATGTGATTTTTTTACATAATAATGTATATTACTCGAAGAAGGGATACTGGATGTGGAAGGCCTAAAAACCTCTTTTTGCTGGAAGAATGACTGAGAAATGAGTAACTCACTTCTCCCTCAGTTCTGGATAAAGATGAATCATCTTGACTTAAGACCCAAGGAACGGAAATGACGAAAAGACTATTAAAGCATTGCACATGTAAATCTGGTGGCCGCAAATAATTTCCTGCAGCATGACGTGTTTGGTGACATTTAAACAATGGGCACGGTGACATTTAATCTCTGACCTTAATAATGTGAAATATATCAGTGATAAATGGGAAACACAGGTTTCATTAAAGCAACCAAAGTATTATATAAACTTATCGTTATTTGGTCTGATTTATTTGAGGCATAGTCTTCTACACCACGTCGGTAATTTTGATATCAATACTAAATAATGCATAGATCCATTGTCATCGTCTATGTCACTACCACTTAATGAGTTCTGTAGATAGATGTCTGTTAGATTTAGGTAATCTGGTAACTTTATCGGAATGGAAATTCAATATTAAACCTGCATGGCAGCGCTCATTGACATAATACCTGAGTAGCATATTAAGATATCGGCATTGCACAAAAGGCTCACGTCATGTTTGAGATTCAAGTCAAGTATAGCGTGGTCAGATGGGACAGGTTCTATGGAAAATTGTAGACGATATATAATGCTCGCCTCCAACTCATTAAATGTGCAGTCATGAATATATTTCCCCTGAAATGTCTTTTACTTTTATCCAAGATATTATGGATCAGAGATCTCGTTGAGGTGTTCAGCACTGCATTCCAATAAGTATTTCTAACCATTTTTCTTTTCTTTTGACATATGCACATGAAAATAATTCAATCTTGGTAGATGCGGCAGAGCATATCGGTCCATGTGACAAAACTGAAAAGTCTTTTGGGTAGGGCTCACAACATCCTTAACATGATCAATATAACAACATCAAAAAGCAACAATGGTGTTAATATAATGGATACGCTTATCTAAACTGTTCTCCATTTCAAAGGCAGAAAGATGCCTTTGAGGTATTTACAGTGAGCATACGACCATTGTTGTTATTAGATAGGGTCGTATCAAGAATTCATTAATTTTACCTTGTTGCTTTTAGTCAGTGTCTAGTCAAAAGTGTGGAACAGGCCTGCCAAGCAAAACAATTTTATTTCAAAGCAAGATAAATCTATTCTGATTTTATTTTAAATATCTATGATACAAAATATTTTTACAATAAAGCTACATAATCCATATAATTATGCATATTAAAGTTACATTTTCACAATTCTTGGTTTTATTATAATGTCAATAAGTTGCCTTCAAACATTTTCTAATACAATACGACTGGAAATTGAAGCCAATCATAAATTCCCATGTAAAAGACCTGATTCTTAACCTGATTCTTACTCAATCCAGTTCCCTATATCCCCATATTATGGATATCAACCCCATTGTTACCCAATCTAGTTCCCTATATCCTCCTATTGTAGATATTCACCCCATTGTTACCCAATCTAGTTCTCTATGTCCATATGTTGTGGATATCAACCCTTTTGTTGCAATATCTAGTTCCCTATATCCACATATTATAAATATCAATCCCATTGTTACCCAACCTAGTTCTATATGTCCATATGTTGTGGATATCAACCCCATTGTTACCCAATCTAGTTCCCTATATCCCCATATCATGGATATCAACCCTATTATTACCCAACCTAGTTCTCTATATCTCCATATTATGGATATCAAACCCATTTTTACCCTATCTAGTACTCTATATCCACATATTATAGATATCAACCCTATTGTTACCCAACCTAGTTCTCTATGTCCATATGTTGTGGATATCAACCCTTTTGTTGTCCTATCTAATTCCCTATATCCACATATTATAAATATCAACCCTATTGGTACCCAACCCAGTTCTCTATGTCCATTACTTGTGGATATCAACCCCATTGTTACCCTATCTACTACTCTATATCCCCATGGTATGGATATCAACCCTTTTTTGGCCAATCTAGTTCCATATATTAAAGATAAAAACATTTCCACAAACTTGTTCTCCATATGCTCTGAAATTCTCTCTCATCTGTCTCCTTTGTCGTTAGGATATTTCTCTATTATATTTTGGTATTTTTCACATTATATAATTGTGTTTTGTTGATTCCATGATCTGTTCAACCATAGCGTAGTGATTCCGGAGAAGACTGCTTCATTTGTAAATTCTTGTGAGCTTCACATAGAGAAGTCAGTATCGAATTTATTATATTGATGTTCATGTTTTCAACAAGACATGGACTAAAATATCGTAAAAATCATTCTCTAGAGATCCTATATCCATTTAAAATCAACATGATCAATGTCTAGACAAGGATTTGCAACCAACCAATGTCTCTTTATGTATAAATCACAGTAATCAGATGTAGCTGTTATCTCGTCAATACACCACTACTTGGCCGATGCAATAAATAATTAAAGAGAAAACTTTTTATATACGCAGGATATCCGAAACGGGCACCATGACAGACTCCAGAGTAAAAGGCCTGGGCTTCTAGGAACCGAGAAGGCCAAGAAACCAAACAAGCTAGTTGCACCAGCAGGACCGAAGGTAACGCACGTCGACATGGCTCGTCGGATGCCCCATGCTCAGCCGGAACAAGATACGCTGCTCCCGGCAGCCTTTGCGCCCCCACCGAGGAAACCCAAGAAACCAGAACCTAACATATGGGACAAAGACAAGGTAGCCATATTTTTTTTTTCTTAGAGCTCAAATGTCAGAATGTCTGTGAGTGTCTCTATACACAGTCAGGGAACATAGTGTTACGGGTTTGATAAAGGTTTCATTCTTTAAATATGTTGGACAGTATTGGCATATAAATGTTGAGTGGCTGGCATATGATGCATTTCATCTAATGATGATATGACCAATTGGGCCACAATATAAACCACAATGGATTTTATTAAACAAACGGCATTTTACTTTCTTTCTGTGGTTGCTTTATTTTTATGAGACAATAATGATTCATGAATAGCGGTCCTAGTTTCTTTCATATAACCTTTATTAAAGCCATAACATGAATTATCAGAATCATTCAAATATTGAAAACTTTCATGGATATTGATATTAAAAATTATTTTCCAATGTGGGATGATGTATTTACTGTTTCAATTGTATCCTGATTTCACAGTACAATTTATTTACTTTTTAGACTTGGTATTTCTAAACCCAATTGCGAATAATCGATATTTGTTGTCTTGTAAAATTAACCTATAATTTCCTTGAATGGTTCCTCTTATGTTCATTACACACATTTTCTTATCTTCTGACAAGAACAAATTAATCACAAGGAGACTTATGATACATCTGTATAATCGTTATTTGATCATGAAGCTTTGATGAGACAAAAAGGTTGGCATCGTGTAATGTGTTCACTTTTCCAGTTGGTAGCGCAAGACAGACGGTTGAGTGAAATCAGTGGTGCCGCACCTTATCTTGATAGCACGTAAAACCTTAAATTTCTTGAAAAGGAGGATTCATTGCATTTAGTCTTAAATATGATGTTTTCGGTTATTGACTTTAAAATAAAGGTTTAAATGTCAATTTCCCATGCCGAGTGTTTGACTTACACTTATATCAATATTTTTCATGACACTGCCAGAACAAACAAAAACATTGAATGAAGTTACACTACATAGAGAGGTGGACGATTCTAACATTAATTAAAAAAATGTTAAAAGGAGGGTTTCGAGTTTGTTGCTTGCTACCTAAAATACACTCTATCCTAACAACAGGAGAGTTTAAAAAAAACATAAATGCAGTCTATCGATACAATGAAAAACCCTTCCCATGAAGAATGTCAGTATTATACATCCAGGTCTAAATAAATGTTTGGTTGACTTCCACGGCCCAATCCAACCTCAGGTGTGCATTAACAGTAATTGATAACTGTAATTATAGTGATCAATGAATATGAGAGCCAACAATTGTTGGGAAGTATATTCTAGTGTTGATAGGCTCAGTTCTATCTGCTGAAGACATGACAGTAACAAATCAACCACTGAAAGATGCTACATTAATAGGATGAATCAATATTGATTATGTTATATCTAATTTACACAGAATAGGTCTGAATGTGAATGCATGCAAGACTAAGGCAAGAATGCGTGCTATTACTAAGATTACTATGTATAGAATTGGCTGTCAATGGCACCAGGACCATTCCATGATAGAGAATGGGAAATGGTGCAATATTAATAAACTATACTCAAACCGTATTCTTATTGAATGAGTGAGCCCATATGCTGATAAATGGACAAATAATCGTAATATAACTGAAATGAAATGCTCTGTTTCAAGCCATTTATGAAGACAATTACAAGTCACCTTTTAGATAATAAGGTCTTGACCATTGACCATTCCTGGTACTTGTGTTAAGGACATGCCAAGTCACCGCAACAATTGGTAGACCCCAAACATGCAAACCAATAGAACATCAAGTCTCAGCAAAACATTCATAAAAAATTCACATCCTGGACTAAATATCTTCAGGGAGGACGTGAAACTATCAGACTCTTCTAGAAATAAACAACTTTACCTATCAATGACAGTCTGCCCACGGTTGCATTTTGGTTTGTGGTCTAAACATGAACTTAAAGATGTCAAATTTGCGCTTTCAGGCATATGCATTTGTTATCAGATTACACTCTAACTCAAAGTGACATTTGACCTTTAGATTAACACGACCAATTAAATATTTCATCTCTCTAATCAAATAAAAAAAGACAGAAAAGCAAATAAAATAAAATCTCTAAATCAGGAATGATATCCCCAAAACAGGTTTAATTCCATCCCTTTACATGAAACACACGTCATTAGATAAACACAAGATCAGTTCAAACAATATTGGTTCTGGAAATACTATATGAGAAAGATGGAAATTTGTTTTGGAATTGCATATTATCTGTATTGTTTTTGATTATTGAGTATTCAATCCAGAAAATCCTCTTTTATACAACTATGATATTGTTTATTTCCATCCACTGATAAATATTTCTGGTACTTTGAAGTTTTCTATACAAAATACAACCAGACAGTTGGCATTGATTCAGCCTGCTTTCATCGATTTTATCTGTGAAAAACAACCATGCATTTGGATAAAAATATCCAAGAAGGTATTGAGTATCTGCATGGGAAACCAACTGAGGTAACCTCGGATGGCCTGCGCTGGAGAGGTAGTCCACATCTGTCACGAGAGTCAAGGGAGTCATTCTTTTACAATAACATGGCTGAACCTTGTTCCCGCATATTGATAATGGCTGGACCTTATTCCCACAAAATGAGCATGGCTGAACCTTATTCCCGCATATTGAGCATGGCTGAACCTTATTCCCACAAATTGAGCATGGCTGAACCTTATTCCCGCATATTGAGCATGGCTGAACCTTATTCCCACAAATTGAGCATGGCTGAACCTTATTCCCGCATATTGAGCATGGCTGAACCTTATTCCCACAAATTGAGCATGGCTGAACCTTATTCCCGCATATTGAGCATGGTTGAACCTTATTCCCGCATATTGAGCATGGTTGAACCTTATTCCCGCATATTGAGCATGTTTTTAGCAGAAATGCTTCAATTTATTATATAGTTTTCACTGATAATGCGGTTAACAGCAACTTATTTAACAATTTTAATTATGGACTATTGATGACTTTACTTGGTGGTAAAATTCAACATGGCCACAAGCAATGACAATTTAATATTTGAAAGAATTTGAATTGTGATTTAATGTTTTAAAGTATAAAAATCCTTTCACCACTGCGACCAGACCATAACTGTGGTTACATCAGTAAAAGCATAGTAGTAAGCATTTTCAGCATAACACAATCATCCTGGCAGGTGTATTTTGAGGGGGAAAACTTGAATACATCACAGATATGACCACATTGTTTAAAACTGTCTCTAACCCCTGTGCTTTTACGAAAGCTTTAAATCTCTTTCATCCAACACTTTCTATCATGAGCTGTCTGCAAACCAAATGATAAAAATAGATTTGATCTCAGCCATGTGTCTATATATAGCATTACTATATATATATATATATATATAAACTAAGGGCATGAAAGCTCTTGCAGCACATTTATGTCAATCTGATTTTTAGAATCAGATTAAAAATACTTATGTACATCCTAAAATTTAAAGGGTATTATCCATTCAATGATTAGATAGCAAAGCTATTTTAAAAAGTGAAAACTTTACCTTATGCCTTTTAAGAATATTTCTTTGATGGAGTTGAAAATTGTGTTCCAAGAGAAATAAGGAAAAACCGGTGGTTGGGTGGTGGAACACCCTCTAAATAATATTATTCCCTAGGAAACTTAAAAATTGTGTGCCCCCTGGTGTATAATTGCTCATAATATTTGAAAAGAACTACAAGGCATTGTCACGCCCCACTGAGCACAGGATTATATTATTGTATGGGACACTATTGATTTCCATCATTCCCTCAATCACAGGCTTTTTGGATTTTTGTACAAGTGACCTCAGATTTGGGCAGAAATATCAATTAAGGTAGGGCTAGATTAAGTTTGGAAACACTGAATTTAAGGATTGGATGCCACAGATCAGAAATATCCACACCTCAAGTTCATTAAAGTAAAATTGATAACTTTATACATGGAATAAAAATGATCTCATCCAAGGTTGTGATTTAAGCTTTCATCCCTTTATAGTTGTTTATGAGTAAAGGGAGAATTGACATTGTATTGATCACACCATTTCGACACTATCTTAGCTTTTCAGATTCCCTATGCTTTCTATACATGATTTTTTAAAGTCACATTTAGCACAAATTTTGCGTCAAAATCAAAAATTCAAGATGAATTCATAGCTTTACCGAATGAATCATCATGCCAAGTTTCATACTTCTAGCAATAATTATTCAATTAATTCACAAATTAACCCTTCCTCTGACGAATGGGAAGCGGCACGAATTCTTAATTTGGAAAACCAACCCGAAGAATGATTCACAAAGTTAGTACTCAAACAAACGCCATTGATTTCAATCAAATATGATAACCTGGTGAGTATGTTTCTCTGAGCAGGATTGGCCTCCAGACTATGTGAGGTCAGACACCGAGCATTGCCAGAGTCACATGATCATGATACAGGCGTCTTGCTAGGATTCCTGTTGGAAATGTGTAATCAAGTGGGGCTGGTGTATTGCGTGCTCAGCATAATAAAACATGACAAACATATCAATAAGGTCACTAATTAAGTCCCACCAAACAATCATTCATTCATAAGCAATGTTTATACTTCAAAACATATTTTAATCAATATATCATTCTTCAGCTTTAAGCTTTTCTGATATATTCTGGAGCTTTACAGTATGGACCAGCCATCTTTGCAGGGGGTCAGGGAGACCCCATTTAAGTTCAAGAAGAATGTTAGATTCAGTTAAAAAGGAGACTATAGGTAGATTGTATTATTTGAATACATGTTATATTGCTTAGGCCAGGTTCTGTCTACAGAATGTCCAAAGAGATCTTTAGAGTGTCCATTCTCAAATTAAGCCGCAGAATATCATTACAACCAGCAATTTACACAAAGTGTTAAACCATCTTTGACACCCAACTCTTAATTAACTGGTCAACTAAGCAGGAATTACATAGCTGGAGGAGAGGTTTGGTGCAATTGGTCCCCAAAGCAGAGTATAAGAGGCATTAATGTAGAAGTACAAACTGGATACAACACCTGGATACAATAACTTTGTGGCATGACATGAGAATAGTTTTATTTAATTAATTTGATAAGGATAATATTTTCCAAATTTCAAGGATAATATTTTCAAAGGTTTGACGTGATATGATCAGATTTCTTCCAACTAAGCGTGATGCCAGCTTGATGGATAGCTTGATAGACAGCTTGATGGACAGCTTCATAGACAGCTTCACAGACAGCTTGATGGACAGCTTGATGGACAGCTTCATGGACAGCTTCATAGACAGCTTGATAGACAGCTTGATAGACAGCTTGATAGACAGCTTCATAGACAGCTTGATAGACAGCTTGATAGACAGCTTCATAGACAGCTTCACAGACAGCTTGATAGACAGCTTCATGGACAGCTTCATAGACAGCTTCATAGACAGCTTCATGGACAGCTTCATGGACAGCTTCATGGACAGCTTCATGGACAGCTTCATGGACAGCTTCATAGACAGCTTCATAGACAGCTTCATAGACAGCTTCATAGACAGCTTCATGGACAGCTTCATGGACAGCTTCGTAGACAGCTTCATAGACAGCTTCATGGACAGCTTCATAGACAACTTGATGGACAGCTTCATAGGCAGCTTGATGGACAGCTTCATAGACAGCTTCATAGACAGCTTGATGGACAGCTTCATGGACAGCTTCATGGACAGCTTGATGGACAGCTTCATGGACAGCTTCATAGACAGCTTCATAGACAGCTTCATAGACAGCTTCATAGACAGCTTCATGGACAGCTTCATGGACAGCTTCATACACAGCTTCATGGACAGCTTCATGGACAGCTTCATAGATAGCTTCATAGACAGCTTCATAGACAGCTTCATAGACAGCTTCATAGGCAGCTTCATAGACAGCTTCATACACAGCTTCATAGACAGCTTCATAGACAGCTTCATAGACAGCTTCATAGACAGCTTCATAGACAGCTTCATAGACAGCTTCATAGACAGCTTCATAGACAGCTTCATGGACAGCTTCATGGACAGCTTCATAGACAGCTTCATAGACAGCTTAAAAAACAGCTTCATGGACAGCTTCATGGACAGCTTCATGGACAGCTTCATGGACAGCTTCATGGACAGCTTGATGGACAGCTTCATAGACAGCTTCATGGACAGCTTCACAGACAGCTTCATAGACAGCTTCATAGACAGCTTCATAGGCAGCTTCATGGACAGCTTCACAGACAGCTTCACAGACAGCTTCATAGACAGCTTCACAGACAGCTTCATAAACAGCTTCATAGACAGCTTCATACTTCCCCCAAAAAGAAACACCACATATGAAACAAATGCTGAAAGGATGTCACACAATATGATCTGGAAATCAAATTATTAAATCTTTATTAATGAAATTAGATTATTAGTTCTTACACGACCAGGGCATACTGAAAAAATAATACAAGATTACCTGGTCACATCCCTGTTTTCTAATCAGATAAAAGTGTGTCAAGAAACGTCTTGGTCAAAAGGATTTTATTTCAGGAGAAACGACCCCTCCCCATCCACCACGCAGAGCTTCATCTATCTGGCAAGCGAGATATAGTCAGACTTTGGTTGAAATCATTGGTTCCCAAGTGGGAAATTAGACTCACAAATCATGAAAATACTTTAATCAACCTCTGTACAGGGACAAGGTTTCATGTCGGAAATTTCAATAAATGTGAAATCGTGGGCGTGTTGAGTGCAGAGTTTAGGTCTGTGTACTCAGATTTTCATTGTCTCTCAATATATAAAAAAAACTGAGCAGCTTCTAAAAACCCAATATTCACAGTAAGAAGTATCACGATCCTAACCATAGTAGTACATGATTTGTTAGTCATGTAGCACTCACGGTTCAGTGGACTGCTACCATCCTGAATATTCGTGCACTGGGGTCCAGACAGTTCTTAAGATTATGCCAATATGTTTGCCAATATCATATTCCTGTATATTACCATGTTTTTTCTATGTGCCCCACCCAATGACTTGGCCAGTCAGTACTTAATCAAAGTAGCCTATAGCTATTAGGATGGGAAGGGGAGTGAATCTCGGGCCAGTCATTTTCAACAATCTGTCGGCTTAGCATATTTTAAAACGGGCCGTGGCTCAGTTGGTTATAGGGTAAGCTTATTAACAACAGTTCCTCTCCTAAGGTCGTGGGTTCAATTCCTGGTCGTGGGCATTCAATTCACGATGCAGTTTTCCATAGGAGCCGAGGACAATGCCTGAAGGTTTAATCTCCTGTCCTTATAAATCCTTCCCTGGGTGAAGTGTCATGTCAAGGACTGACAGTTCAGTGAAGCAGCACTATATCTGCTACAAGTTGGGCTCATGAAATGAATGGAATGATGTAAAACTAATGATGAGACAAGTATCTTATAACACACCGATGTGTGGTTTGTGCTCCATCAGCTCACAATGTTAAATGAACAGTTAGCAATATCAAAAATGACGTCTCAAAAGAATTTCAGCACGATTTATTGTATTGATTAATGGAAACTAGCTTATATCCATATCATGAGAGAGTATAACCTTTGCGAGAGAAGTCTTTGGCATATTAAACATTTGAGCTGACACATCATGCTAAGAACCCTTGCTTGCTGGGATTTGTGCGGTCTACATCTCCATCTGTAAGTGTACTCGGCCGAGAGTGCGAAATAGCACTAGAGGTTCAGCTGGATCATTCCAGCTGCTGCTGATACCAGCCTTTACACTTTGGCAAGGGAGTTCTTGAAAGATGCCGAGCTTTCAGATTCCAAAGGAGTTCTTTGGAAATAATTATATCTTAAAGGTCATAGTAGCCCTTTCTATATAGTGATTTCTATATAGTGAGTTTTTTGTAAGTGATTCAGTCAATATCTTTCTTGGGGCAAGGGAGTGATATCAGCTTCCGATTGGATATTTTCATGGTGATCATGATGCAGCCATATCAATATCAATATATATATATATATATATATATATATATATATATATATATATATATATATATATATATATATATATATATATATATATATATATATATATATATATCTGCCTTGGCCCCAGACCTGACCTGACGTGAGGATGGGGCCTGAAACTCAGTCAGGTGCACACACATACACACACACACACGTCGGACTGGGATAGATATGTATCTGCTACTTTGTTGTTTCTCACTGCAGCCACTGCTCCAAGACTAGATATTAAATCACTGTCAAAAGTTCACCAAAATCTCCGATTGGTTCCAATTTGTCAAATAAAAATAAATACACGCAAAGTAATTACAGGGGTTTCAATTAATTTGAGGAGTGAGACGAGAGGGTCTGGACCTTAAGAATGTGATTAATTTGTTGCATTCTGGGACTGATGAGGTGTTCCTTTGACCCATCGCCAACATGATCTCACACTATCTAACACTCACCTCTGCTCAGGACATGAACGTCACTTCCACGTGGCATTCATCTGGCGTCAAATACTAGTCAAAGGAACCCTTTTTCGATATCAAATCAAAAGATCCACTTATTTGTATTGGTTCGGGACATACAAAACAGTCTTTGTGTACAGGCCAAACGCCGGTATGGCATCTTTAATTTGGCCAACCCCCTAGTATTTGCCCTTGGTATATGCCCCTGGAATTCTAATATAACCAAGAATTTAAATAAACATCCTTGATTGTGTGTATATATATATATATATATATATATATATATATATATATATATATATATATATATATATATATATATATATATATATATATATATATATATATCCACTTTAGTTTTTAAAATTAAATGTTCACACTTAAACTTAAAACACTGGTCAAATGAAACTCTTAAAACAAGCCATGGTTGAGTCAACAGGAAAGCAATTAAAACATAACATGAAATATGTTAATATGTTTCCTCTCATTTGAAATGGAATGATGAAACCGCTATGCAGTGCCAATATAGTAGAGTTGCACGCTATCTTGATGTTCGGTGTCTTCCAGTATTGGTCTCAGCGGTACCCCACAGTTTCACTCTGTGATAACACCACCTCATGTTGCAATCAAAATAGCCATGCCAAAAGCATTCCTCAATTTGTAAATTACATCAAGCACAAGACGACAGTGAATATCACATAGTTGTTTGTCAGTAGCAGAGAAGAAAACATTGTAAAAGTGGAACAAAAGTGTTAAAAACAGTTGATATTTAATTTTAAAATATGGCCTAGTTTCTCTAGCTAATCACAAATCAGCATTACTGTATTTTATATAGCGTAATAGCACAACACAATGGTTAATAGATGACCTCTATAAACTCACTGCAGACATGAAATGAGACATGCCCATTATGTAACCTGGATGCCAGTTTTTGTTTCACTCAAAGATTATACTGTGTAATGAGCATGAGTAGTGCGTCTTTCTGGGGTTCTGGATATACAGGGGTCTATACATTGAACCCAAACTCCCATCTTCAAAACTAAAAAAAATCTAAATTCAGAAAAAGAAATATCCGCAGTGGTAGCGTCCTTTAAATGAGATGGGAGACTATTCCATAAAGATGCTCCTTGATATTGAACAAATTTTGAAAAAAAATCCCTGTTGGGCGTAGGTACGACAACGTCCATACAAGAAGAAAGTTTAGTTTCTCGGTCATGACTTTTACATACCATACAAATTTCATTTGATAACCAATGTCCATTTGAAAATTAATGTTGAGATAAAATAGTACTGTATTTCATGGACACTCCTTCCTGTTGTATGTATAGCAACATCATCTGCAAACATGCTACAATATCCATTTGGTACACATTAACTAAGGTTATTCATAAAAAATTAAGAATAAAAATGGTTCCAAAATTGAACTTTGGAGTACATCATTATATTTTTTTTCAGATATCTTATCTTTACAATTTACAACTTGTGATCGTTGAGACATATAATTTTGAAACCATTTCAGTTCATTACCAGATATACCATACATATCTAGTTTTGTAAGTATAATATCATGATCAATGGTATCAAAACCTTTTTGAATATCAAGACTCCAATCATTTAATTTAGTGCTTCATACCAGTCATCAACCACCCTAAGCAGTAGAGTGATTCTTAAGGAAAGCAAATTGATCCATTGTAATATAATTGTGCTTTAAAAAGATACCCATATGACTTCTCCAGAAAAATATGCACCACTCCAGTAACTGACTTTATATGGCTTATTATAATTTTCTGTTTTATGAGTTCGAGTTAAATTAATAAAGTGTGTCTGGACATTATATGACACACCTCATATTCAATATAAATAAATACATGCTAACCTTATATACCTACCTACAGAGAATCAACTAGAAACTGGTTAGATTTAAATGAAAGATGAGTTACAGATTTCTGTTTCTTTTGATATATTTGCATTACTATTCATATCATCTTCGACAAACATACCTTTAGAAAATTTTAGTCCATAAATTTACCTTAGGCTGCTGTGAGAAATTACGGAATATCCCTTTATCAAATAACTTGATAAAGTGATAAAGATGTTGACTATTTGTGTGATTTACCAGTGGGAAGCTCTATACTCATACTAATATGCTTGGGCCTCTTGGTGACCAATGCCATATTTCTTTGCAGTTTGCCATTCGTTTTATTAAATTCTTCGATAGATTGTGCCAGATGAAAAATGAAACTGTAAATTTTTTGTCTAATGTGTCAATGTATAATAATGATAGCTATGTGAAAAAGAATATGCTTTTTATCAAATGGAGATATAATGTTGACCTTTTAAATAATGGTATAAATAACAAATGTATCAATGATATTATATGTGCTAGCCAGGTGCCTGATATTGTTCAGTATAATGTAAATTTCCTGAAAGAATTGTTATTAGTCAGAGAAGGCCGCCTGACAGTTGATGGCCTTGATAAAGATGAGTGTACACAGTTAATAATTGAAATATCTACATGTACATAGTTTTTATCTATGCTTTTTAATTTCTAGTCATATTTAATTTTTAATCCACAATTGTATTGTATGTATATATGGTACGAATGAATAATAAATAAAATAAATAAATACTATTCAACATGGTTCAGTGGGTAAGACATCTGTCTCCCATGCTAAAGGTCTGGGGTTCAATTCCGGGTGGGAACAAGTATTTTTGTTTTTCTTTTTATAAAGAATAATAACTTTATACAATAAACAAAGGTGAAATGTCCGTGTTGGGATCTTTTTAAAGCAAAATGAAAGTCAGAACACATAAAATATTAACATTAGCAAAGAAATGGAACATAGCGTTAATTTCAAACAATGCTGTGACTCCCAAGTTTTTTGTAGTACTGACTGACACAGGGTGATGCCTGGCTCAGCTTAAGATGTCTGTCTTCAATGCTAGAAGTCCAGGGTTCGAATCCTGGTTGGATACTGGGGTTGTTTGAGTGATATGTACTTCAGAAAATATAGATTGATTTGTCTATTGCAAATGCAGAAAATATAAAATAATAGAAATGACTTGATACCAAGAAAAGTTGAAATCTTTATATTGAAGTTCTTAGTGAGCAATTTGCATATCAGAAGAATATAATTATTTTTATTTTATTTTTGCAAACATAGAAAATATGATTAATTATGACTTAATACAGTAAACAAATATAACATCTTCATATTGGGGTAATATTTGAGCAATATGCATGTCAGAACATATAGAATTGAATAAAATATAATAAATAAAACAAATATGAAATCTTCATACATGGATCCAATTTCAAGATTTTATCATAGATTTTAAACTTCGAGTAAGTTGGTCATGAGGCCAACCTTGAGCATCTGTGAATATATCCAATGCAATACAATAGCTCCAAATGTTTCAGCACTAGCATGTGTCTCACAGGTCTGGTGATATGCTTTGACCTATACTCATGGCAAGATTAAACATTTTGCCTGGGTCCACATTTAGATATAAACATGGACTGTACCTATTCAAGATGTTGTACCAAATCATCAAACCTTAAAACATACCTGCAAACAATGCTCATTCTTAAATACAATCAATCATCATTCTTAAATACAATCAATCAGATTGGAATATTACACATTCACACACTGATATAAATTTACTGAGCATCAAATTATGTAATCAAATCAGTTTCAGTTCTTTGTGAGTCCATATTTTAAAACAGTTCAGATTGGTCACTCTTTCATTACTTGTATTATCGTCTCGTTTCTGCGTAATGATCATGTTACTAAACATTATCCTTTACTTAAAATTGTTTATTTCTAGAATTCTCTCGGTGCTTCTCGGGTGAAACCTGCATGCAAGGTGACTGCAAATGAAGAATCTATAAAAGCTGCATCAGTCAAATTATATAAAATACCAACCAAACTTCGGGACCTTCTGAAGGGGTTCCGGTATGGGAGAGATCTCTATTTTTATGCACTTGTCAGTAAGTATATGCAAAATGATATATATTTTGTATTTCATATTTTTGTGAACAATAACAAAATATCACTCTTGTACGATTCTAATTTTGTTCATAAAAGACCTATCATCTGTTATAAACAAAAATTACAGTTTACACATATTTCCATAATAACAGATAATTATCTTAAAACCCTGCTCACTAATTGGTTTTGCTTTTTCAACTGCTGTGTTTAGGGTTCTGTGAATTAGAAATGTGCCTTAGATAATATATTTGTTTTCAGACTTTCAAAATGTGATTTTTGTACTGAAATGTGAGATTATCTTTTTTACTTTTAGTGAAATTAGACAAGCAACAGGAGGAGATGGCTCTGGAAAAACAATACGAGGTACATTTCTATTCCTCACACTTTGAAATGCACAACCCAGATATGCAAGATTCAAAGTCAGTTTTGTGTCAAAATGCATGTAGTTTTCCGTAATAGTTTATTTTTCAAAGATAAAAGATGGAAATGGGAAAAGAAAACAAATAGAAGAGCAAAGCAGAAATATAATGATTTGAAATTTAGAATGATGAAAGACATATTTTCAGGTTTCAGTTTTGTAATGCAACGTAATAAAGTAGTTGACAAAGAACCTATTTTCTATGACGTTTGTTCAAAACCCTTCCAGAAGTTAGTTCCATATCAATAATCGTGTTATTTACATTTATGAGGAGTAATTGTTTAAGACATCTTATGGTTCAGTACAAACCAGGGAGAGAGTTGTTTATGGAAGAACAAAAACCAGAAAAGCAAAGCAGACATGTAATCACTTCCACCTCGTTCTGTTCTCATGTGTGTGAAATAAAGAGTCATAATATCAACTTAACCACAGCCCTAGTTTCGCTGATCACTTCCACCTCCTATTTTACTTTCCAGGTCGGTTGAGTTTGATAATGTTATCTTTTGTACCATTAGCCGTGATTAATATAACATATCTAATTCCACTCAATGCAGTAATTCAATAATTATGTATAAAGTGTAGATACTTCTTCTGAAAATAAGGAGTCCAAACACAAACACTTCAACACATATATGTATACTTTATATATGGGACACACTCTTGCTTTAAGCCTTTCTTATCTAATTAACAGTCACTGACTATTTGGAAGCTGTGTGTCTGTTAATCATAACAAGTTTATACGAATTAATGTTCCGGTTATAGTTATCATGTTACTGATGTTAATTAAAGTAAGAGGGCTCTGATAATATCATAAACATTTTCGATGAAACCTTTTTTCCATTCTTGGAATTGTTGCATTGTAACTGTCAATTTGATGCTTAGCCAAATCTCAACCTACTTTCAGCCATCTTGGTTTTACTGCGCTCAGCTTGTTGCTAAAAATCACAAATAATTTTACCCCCGACATATATGAATATGCTCCTGAAACAATCCTTTCGACTTTGTAACCCCTACATTTGATTTTGTTTCAAGTCAGGCCTCTCCAAAGACAAAAATCACGTAATGTTTTGGTTTCTTTACAGGACACATGCCTGGACAAGATCCGGGACGAGCTGCCAGAAGATGAGCCTAGGTATATTGTGTACAGCTTCATGTTTGAGCACGGGGACGGGCGAGTCTCATTCCCGCTCAGCCTGATCCTATGCAAGCCTGTGGGTATGTCCATCCTGCATTCTATATATCAATAAAGACACTTATCTCAAACTGTTATTGTTTCTCTTCTAACATTTATTATTTAAGAAGTATCTTATTTTTTAAAGATAAATATTCATTTATGGGATAGGAATATCTATATCCAACCTCAAACTACTGCTTAGAAAATGGAAAATGGAAAAAAATATGAAGTATGTTCATCTATGTGCAATGCACAATTCTGCACGTTAAGTGCAACTAATTCAAATGTCATTTCCCTGGTATGTACAGGTTTATAATTACACAGGAAGACAATGATTATGTTGCAAAGGCCTCATGAATGTCCAGGTATTTAAGGGGTGTTCTAATATCTAATATGTTCTAGATTATACTATCAAAACGTTCATTTGAAGATCTTTAGCCTACAAATATATGTTTTATTTGAACTGGTTTTGGATATATTTTTTTCTTCAGGGAGTACAAAGAAAGATAAAGCGTTGTATGAAAACCAGTTGAATCATTTAGTGGAAGTGTCCGAAATTATTAAGGTAAGCCTCAGCTTTTTAATAATATTCACATATAATATCCTTATGAATAGTGTGCAGCTACAGGATAATGTTATATTGTTAATATATTGTCGATATATGAAATTTTGGATGCATGATAGGGATAAGTTCTCCTCTTTGGGGAAGGATTTGTACAAAGCTGTAATTTACTAATCTGCTGTAGTTTCTATTAATAAGCTATTGTAGTTTCTACTAATACGATATTCCTGAGAGAATGGCTACATATATAGTGTCAAGTTTTAGATATTGCTGAGGTTTATGCTTTATTGTGCCATATTGCCAAAGATTGGATAGAAAATGATAATTATCTTAAAAAATATATCTAATTAATTTGAACCTTAAGTAATCTAAGGATCTTCGGATATATAACTATATTAAAACTTTAGATAAAATCTACTGACATATGTTACACTAGTAATATGCTCACAACTAGGTATAAGTAAATCTTAAAGGTACATCAAGTAGGTTTGTTCTAAACCTGTAAAGAAATCAAATGTGCATGATATTCAATTACTTCTAACAGAAAACATTATGATGAAAAGATGACTTTGTCCTTTAAAAAAGATAATATATTAAATAATATATTTATTGAAATGCCAATCCTATTTTAAGAGCATTCTTTTAAAAAAAACTAATTATAATGTATTCTCCAGGACAAGGTAGGTTTGGCAACAATAAAAAATAAACTCAATGAGAATGAGGAATGAGTTGTCTTCACTGTCTTAGAAATAAATGTTGCTTCGTTGTGCTATCTGACCAGCTTAGCCTGTGCTAAACTATAATTGTTGTTTCATTTGATAAACTGTACTTTTCTGAATATACAAAATGTCTTATCAAACAGGACAGGGTAGGTCCTATAATTTCACGATCTTCTAATCTTTTTATCTTCTATATCTTATCGCCCAAAATTATGGCATACATGATATATAGCATGGCATATATCATGTTATGAGAATTTATACTTTTTACATAGTTATAAATGTGATATAATCAGAAATAGTGCATATGCTCTATCTCATTCTCCTTTGATATCTTACTGAATCATCACATAAGATGTGCCATTTCTGATTATTCACAAAATAGACATTTACATGTACAAGTCCATGAATTTACAGCATGTCAGTTAAACATATATTAAAGACCTTCAGACATGACCATCATCTTGTGCTCTCTGAGGATCCTCTCTTTATTTGTTTAACAAAGGAGTAACAATCAGCTGAGGGCGGCAAAACGACCAGGGCAAAACCTTTTGCTGAAATTGTCGAAGGTTTTGTCTATCGTATTTTCTTGTCTTTCTTTTCAATATCTATGAATATCACTTGAGACTGAAATATATAAATCACCATTACATTTTGATGCAAGTTCTAATTCTATGGATCAGTTGATATTTCATCATTCATCCATCATTTATAGAAAAACTTTCAATATTTTATTTTCTCTATCTAAAGGAGATATTACATTTGAAATGTGTCTAAACCTATGCTGAACCTTTTGTGAAATTATTCTGATCAAATAAGCTGTCAGTTAATCTATGAATATCCGCATATCATTTCTTGTCAAATATCTTTCTGTCAAATTTCTTGTCAAATATCAAGTATACAGACATTCTCAATCATTTTCAAGTACGTGCATCCAATATCATTCCATAAAATACACAGACAATATTTCAACCAATCAATTACATACAGACAAATAGGAATATATTCAATGTTAGTGTTCTGACTTTGTTTGACCAGTTGTTACTCTCAATGTTGTTAGGATGCTGCAAATACTCTTACCTCCTTGGTCATGTTTATCTGATACAACATGATACAATACAAATCAATATGAACTTTATAACAATACCAGAATGATTCAGATCTTAACAGCTCGTCAAGTCTTGCCTTTTGCAAACTATCATCTCAATTATTTAAACCGTTTTGAGAAGATCAATAAGTCTATTCCTGGGTGTGTGCGCCACCTCACCTGTGCGAATTATCGCCTTTCTCTGGAAGAAAAATGGTTGACAATCCATATGTAAGCTTTTGTCTTGTTCTATTCATGTGCCGGAGATTTGTACTCAGACTCGATATTATTTTGACATATATATTGTAAGCCACATAACGCAGATTAATATTTCAAACATGTCTCGCCTGCCAAGGTAGCAACATGGTCTTATTTAGATAATATTCAATGTTCATATATTGAAATTGTTGAAGCATATAAGCTTCTAATGTCCGACTGTTTAGGTTACCATTTTGTTTGTTTGTTTGGGGTTTTACATCACTTTTAACAGTATTTCAATCATTTCGTGATGAGACCTACTTGTACCAGATATAGTGCTGCCTCACTGAATTGTCATGTCTCAGGTCCTTGACGTGACAACCCACCCGGTCACAGATTTACAAGGACAACGGGTTAAACTTTTAGGCACGGGCCTCAGCTCTTATGGGAAATTTTATCATGAGCTCAATCTTGGCATGGCCAGGGTTCGAACCCAAGACCTTTGGATCATCACAGAGGAACTGGTGCTAATAAGCTGGCGCTCTAACCAACTGCGCCACGGGCCGTGGGCCTAGGTTACCATTGGCAAACATGGCGATACAAGAAGCTGTCAATCATGTATTAATGTCATGAAGGGTACAGCACCATGCAACAAGTTGATCTCATCATACGATACATGCCAAACATCGTGGCCTTTCATGCTATCTACTAATCAACAAGATGCAATATATTGGTATGCATTAAAATCCAAATTAAAAGTAATTCATGCAGTTCTTGTAATGTGAATTACATTTGAAAATATCAAAATATTCATGAATCAATACTGGGCTTGTTGTATTGATACTTTATTCACACATTAATAATTAAAGTAGACCGCAAATAGGAAGCCAAAATAATATGATTAACCAAACAGACACTGCAAATAACATTAGTCTGCGGGTATAACGTCACGATGATATGCTTGTAATTAATAAGGACACCAGAGCACCAGAATTACACATCATACCGGTTTATTACCTTAATCAGGATATCATTGACAATTTTCACAATATTCACTACATCAATTTAACCTTATCAAGAGTTAATGAGTTTCATGACCCCTTATTACGTTAAACCCTCATTGTAAAATAAGGTTCAAAAGGTCAACATCATTTGAGGAATTACAGCTATATCACAAGAAATATTCTTCTAATGTGTAGGACACAGCACAGCCATGTCACAAGGGGGTTTCCTCTGAATTAAGGACAGTCATATCAGATGGGGTTTCCTCTGAATTAAGGACAGTCATATCAGATGGGGTTTCCTCTGAATTAAGGACAGTCATATCAGATGGGGTTTCCTCTGAATTAAGGACAGTCATATCATATGGGGTTTCCTCTGAGTTAAGGACAGTCATATCACATGGGGTTTCCTCTGAATTAAGGATAGTCATATCAGATGGGGTTTCCTCTGAATTAAGGACAGTCATATCATATGGGGTTTCCTCTGAATTAAGGATAGTCATATCACATGGGGTTTCCTCTGAATTAAGGACAGTCATATCATATGGGGTTTCCTCTGAGTTAAGGACAGTCATATCACATGGGGTTTCCTCTGAATTAAGGACAGTCATATCATGTGGGGTTTCTCCTAATATGTAGGACACAGCTATATCACAAAAGGTATTCCCCTGATATTGAGTACACAGCTATATCATAATAAGTGTTCTCCCCTGATATTTAGGACACAGCTATATCATAATAAGTATTCTCCCCTGATATTTAAGACACAATTATATCATGAGAGGTATTCATCTGATATTTAGGACACAGCTATGTCATGAGAGGTATTCCTCTGATATTTAGGACACAGCTATGTCATGAGAGGTATTCCTCTGATATTTAGGACACAGCTATGTCATGAGAGGTATTCCTCTGATATTTAGGACACAGCTATGTCATGAGAGGTATCCCTCTGATATTTAGGACACAGCTATGTCATGAGAGGTATTCCTCTGATATTTAGGACACAGCTATATCATGAGAGGTAATACTGATATTTAGGACACAGCTATGTCATGAGAGGTATTCCTCTGATATTTAGGACACAGCTATGTCATGAGAGGTATTCCTCTGATATTTAGGACACAGCTATGTCATGAGAGGTATTCCTCTGATATTTAGGACACAGCTATGTCATGAGAGGTATTCCTCTGATATTTAGGACACAGCTATATCATGAGAGGTATTCCTCTGATATTTAGGACACAGCTATGTCATGAGAGGTATTCCTCTGATATTTAGGACACAGCTATATCATGAGAGGTATTCCTCTGATATTTAGGACACAGCTATATCATGAGAGGTATTCCTCTGATATTTAGGACACAGCTATATCATGAGAGGTAATACTGATATTTAGGACACAGCTATGTCATGAGAGGTATTCCTCTGATATTTAGGACACAGCTATGTCATGAGAGGTATTCCTCTGATATTTAGGACACAGCTATATCATGAGAGGTATTCCTCTGATATTTAGGACACAGCTGTATCATGAGAGGTAATACTGATATTTAGGACACAGCTATGTCATGAGAGGTATTCCTCTGATATTTAGGACACAGCTATGTCATGAGAGGTATTCCTCTGATATTTAGGACACAGCTATGTCATGAGAGGTATTCCTCTGATATTTAGGACACAGCTATGTCATGAGAGGTATTCCTCTGATATTTAGGACACAGCTATGTCATGAGAGGTATTCCTCTGATATTTAGGACACAGCTATATCATGAGAGGTATTCCTCTGATATTTAGGACACAGCTGTATCATGAGAGGTAATACTGATATTTAGGACACAGCTATGTCATGAGAGGTATACCTCTGATATTTAGGACACAGCTATGTCATGAGAGGTATTCCTCTGATATTTAGGACACAGCTATGTCATGAGAGGTATTACTCTGATGTGTGATCTTCTAATCAGCAGATAACATGCGGCGGAAAGGAAGTTGATAAGCAAGGGTGCAATAAATGTTTTATTTTCTATGTCAATTTAAGAATATTTCAGCATATGAAATACTCTACAGTATTATTGCTATAGATGCCACTGAGTGTGTTTGATTGGAAATATTGCAACGTGGTAACAACAATTCATGGACTGTGAATTGTAATGTATGCACAAATTGGTATCGCGATAAACAATCTAGATGTGTTTTTTTTAGATGAAGTGAATAATACACGAATTGATGTTGATATTATGCCAGGTGTACAATCTGGAATCCTAGTTGAGGTAGACCAGTGAATTATGTCTTATCTGTCAACATCCGGGGAATCGTGCCATTAATCATAAAGTATCATCATGCAATGTGGAAATATTAAGGCGACGAGAACCTGTTTGTCTGTAGTGAAAAATAAAACACGTGACAATGTCCCTAAATATTTTTTTATCATTTCTGGTGGAGATTTATTTATTTCATATTCAGTATTTTGAAATTCATAATTTGAAACAAAATGACACAGTGCAAGTAAAATCTGAATTTTCTACCACTTTGCTTTGTAAGTTTTTTGGGTAGAACATTCATTGAGCTACAAAGATTGTCTTGTAGTTTGAATTGGCAAGTGTATTCTAACCGGAGGGTCACATTTTCTGCGTAATATGTATATTTAAGCAGGAAAAAGGGGCATATTGTGTCTGATTATAAAATATTAAATAATTAATCATATTGTCTTCTCTGTTAAGTATCCCAAGAATAGACAGTCCCTTGACAATAGCAAAGCTTGGGAGATATACGACTAATAAAGATCCTAGTGCCAAAGTTCTATAATATGTGCACCTCAGGTCATCAATTTTGCAACTGTACAACTACGATTACACATGGTCTGCCAAGGTTAGGCACCATTTACCCGGGTTAGATCCAGGAGGCATGGCTGCTCATGTCCGATTCATATGTGACACAGATTAATGGGTCACATGCATCAAGCTTAGTATATATTGATATGGACAGATCATTGAACACGGAAATACCTCATAGGCATCGCTAGTCATCAATGCGCATGTACAACGGAGCAGCACGAAAATACATCTTACCACTGCAGCAACCCTCTCTTGACCATTTCTTTAAATTAATATTCCCAATGATCCCAAATAGACCTTTTTGTTTTACATGAAGGTTTACAATCTACCGTGTTAAAGTTACATTTTAACTCAAATCTGGAAATTATATTGTTTAGAAGTCCAATATAGGCTGTACGCTGTTACACCCTGAAAAACGTTAACGTTAGTGAAATTTGACAGAAAAAAACCTTATGTTGTGTAGAGTAAAGTCATATCATTGCATTACGTCATTTTGTTTATTTGCATATAAGGTGCGACTGCATGGACGAATCACAAAACCCTATAATCACCCCCTTGTGCATAACAATATTAACAATTCATAAGAGTATGCTGAAATGTAAGAGTTTGCTGAAATGTAACCACACATTTTTACATTGTCACTGAAGTATATTAAACAATGCAGCCTGGCTTGTGGTGTGTACAGTTATATGATTTACTTATAAAACGTTTGATTTTCGATGATTTAATAATTTATCATTTATTTGTGTTAGGACAATGAGTCAAGTTGGAGGAAATATATGAGTGCATCAATGCATGCATGATTCTTCTAGATTGTTATAAGTACACGTCAGTGAATGGAGAAAATCACTCATATTTTACCTGCAATGAGCAAGTTATTATCAATATACCTAAACATACCAGTACGTTTAACATGTTCTTTCCACACATTATTATGTGTATTGACGGATAAATTATAATAAGATAGCTTTTTCAGAAACCTCATTCAAACTGGTTGTGGAATTTTAATGACGCATACAAGATCAATATTTTTATTGCCCTAACCAAAATCTTGATAAAAAAAACTTTTACACAAGGAGCGGCAAGGAAAGCATCCAAATATCCAAGTTGGAGTGGCAAATTCCTTGCTGAACAATGTGTTCAGACAAGATTCTGCATCTGGTGATTGTGTCTGTACTTGTACTTGGCATGTTATCTGTAGTCTAAGACAAGTTTTAATCAGGTGATTGTAGATTAGTGATGTGCGGCAATAACAGGCAGAAGACGGACGGACCTGTGCGTGTGGCCCGGAGAACAGTCACTCAACTTCCACACGAAATATTAAAGGGTCAAGAAGTTTAATCTAGAACTGTCTTTTATTACCACCAAACATTACTTATCAAGCAATCAATATTGCAGTTACTTAATGGCATTGCCTTCTATTGAGGCCATGGTAGGTACCAATTTGGTGGCGTCAGAGAAAAACACTGGAATATATTGCCATAACGGATAAAAGAGAAAGGTTTATTCCAAATTTTTTCAATATAACCAAACCGACCAACTGAAACTGATAACTCAATATTGCACAAATCGCTGGGCCTTGAATCTTTGTATTTTAAATGTCAGACAGAGAAAGAATGTGCAGCGGCCTTGGAAACTGGAATCAGCTGCAAGAAATACAAGCAATTGCCGTGTCTCTGCGCCCAGCTTGACTTAATCCTGTATCTCCTGATGAATAAATCATGAGGGCGATGCTTTAGTGTTACTACGCATGGAGGCGACCCCATGGCAACCATCACTAGGGCTCTGCACTGTCTTCAGCAAGCTTTCTTGTCAATAATATAGAACACAATCGACCACTTGAACATATACAATCTATTTATGTAAATGTTAACTTATCTTAAAACATTACTATTTTGTAAAATAAAATTCCAAATGAAGCATTATGTTGTATTGCTGCTGATTAAGCATGTCAGTAATTATCCCAGTTAGTTTAAAGTTGCATATTACCTGCCGGACGAGATCTTAATCAGGAACTCGCCTTTATCGGATATTCAACTCACACAAGAACTGCGTCATTCAGTGTTTTTTTAATGACAAATAGTTAAATTAAGATAGCATTTCACTCGGATAAGTCACATAATGTCAAATAAAATTACCCTATTATATCAATTTCATGCATTGTAGTTTTCTCCTAAGACAGGAAAAATACAATAACTCTATATGTAATAGGGACTTGTAACTTTGTTAGACTATATCAGTATTGTCCCAAGAATGGACCAGGTGTTCCCAGGTTAATTTGTAGTAGAGTGAGCATATAGATGTGGACATTAAGCAGTTAAGAGGAGCAGGAGAGAACAGTGGTACCACCTGGCAGCGTAAAGTCCCCATATACCAGAGTTCAATGTTTGTGTCGCCACAGAATGAGGGCTATCTAGGACTAATTGTTTACATTGCATTACAAATAGTTAAGTATGCAAAACAAAACAAATGGATAAATATTCATATTTGCAAATATATATCACAAAACAAATATACATAATATCTTAACAATCGATAATAGCTTAAAACAACATATTTCCTACAAAACTTAACAATCTAAAAACAAGACCAAATATCCCACTACTGAAACAAAAGTATTGTTGGTATCAGAATGGAAAATAAAACTTGTAAATGTTATTTGGTGATAACTAGGTGTTGCTGTGTGTTGTAGGTATTCTGCATTCATGACAGATGTGGGTTGAAAGAGGACTGGCTCAAGGGGGAGATAAGGGAACTGATCCGCCAGCAACGAGTAGCTGCTATGTGTGAAGAGGAGGGATAAAGCCCAGGACAGGCTACATCTGCTGCAAAACCTAACACATTCAACACACCGCTCAATTTTCTACTCCATATCCACACATCATCATCCAAAGATTAATCAAGATTACAAGTTATTTATTTATTATTTGTGATATAACAACATACTTGTCACCGCTCTGTGCCACTGGGTCAGCCTGCAAAGCTAATCAGATGCGTAAAAAAACCACCGTCCAGTCAACCAAAGGAACTAGTCAAAAATGAAAAAATGTATTTAATGTATTTTATCAACAACAGGTGATTGACTTGTACATCAGATTTGAAAGAAATGATCCCCAAAACAACTTGATTTATTTGATAGCGTCCTGTAGCAAAGAAGTGGAATGTCTGCCTGCACCTTGTCCTTCTATTTACTGCTGTTTGTGCATTATTATTGTGTTGCAGTATGCGTAGACACAAACATGGCTATTATGAGGCTTTCAAGTATTTGCAAGGACATTACTTTATTTTGTCTTCCTTGAATATGGAGGAGAAATAGTTTGATTGCTCATATCTTATTTGCTCATAATTGGAATGGCTCAATAGAATGTCCTGATTTCACTTTATTATGAACTGTTTTCAGTATTAGCCCACGTGCCGGGAAAGTGTTTATATTAAAAACAGATTGTTGTATATATGAGCAGAGTAATTTTCATAGGTGAAATGTTATTAGAATTCAACTAGTCCTGTTCAAATACCTTTCCAGGGAATCTTATAATTCGTTTATAATCAAATTATCTTGGAACTGCATCTATCTTTCAAATGCAAGATCAAAATACTGAACATATTGCAAACTTAGAGATGTAAAATGTCAGGTTTGCATAGCACAAGACACACTAATAACGTGTATCCAAGTTTGTTAGCCCTCCATTATCGTATCACAGAGGCCCACAGCAAGGGAGTGTTGGTATAGTTGGGCAATGAGTCAGAATTGTTGTGAATGCAACAAAACACTTTATTCAAATTTAATCCGCTGATCACTTTCGCCACTGTTCAATGGCATGAACAAGGCTCTGCAGCCAGGCTGCCTCAAGTAGCAAGAAACAATCTTGATCTATGCATGTTGAGTGTAATATTATCATTATCCAATATGACCAAATCATTAAATGACAATAAATACCTAGATGTAGCTGTCTTAAAAGAAAACTGCATTATAACGCTTTTTACAAGTGTTAAGAATATTGGTCATGTAGGTGTATATTTATATATAGTTGGTGCTTCACTAATTGTTCTCACGGCATAGGTAGTATACTGTTAATCAATTCATCTATTAAAAGAAGGAACACTCCTTAATCGGACTTATGATGATGGTAACAGAATGTAAAGGTTTTAGACACATTTGAATGCAATTGTATGCCACAATGCCTATAAATGATAACACCCTATCGATTCTTGTCAAGATGTCAAGCCATCATTTACATGTATGTATTCTTGATGTTTTGTGAAAATGATGTACTTTCCAATGAGTTTTTGTAGAATTAGTTCTAAGATATTAACACTAATCTTATATTTTAATTATTAAATCAAAACTAATTGATATGAAATAAAATCTATTTGTTATGTGTCTTGTGATAACTTTATCATTTTAAAACTAATACTGTTACATACGGATGTCTTAATTTCTAGTATATGATGGATAACGTGCATTTGTTATGTCGGATTTGTGTAGCAATAAATTATTAAACCCATTAAGCAAGTTATACTACTAAACACACAATAGAATACTTTATTAACAATCCAATGGGAAATAAACTTATCGAATTTGAATATCACCAATACAATAATGTAACTTCACAGACATACAAATATTCAAACAATCTAATAAGATATTCATGTTCAATTCCAGAAGATATCACACTATGGAAAGTGCTAATTGTTTAATTGTTTTGTTTGTTGGTCAATGTTTTTTTTCAATCCAGTAAACATACATCAACCATAAAAAACAAACCTAATGATGTTGAACGACGTCAAGTACAATACTTATTTTATAAATGACGATAGTATTGTTCAGAAAATAACAAATCAGCCATTTTAGCAAAGAATATCTATTCAGGGAACTCGAAATTATACATAGTAAAATATTAAATACGTTTACTTTCAACGTTTCGCCTGAAAACACATGCCTTTCATAGTGTGCATCTTTCAATAAGTCACAAAATAAAGTTTAAATAAAATTAAACTTGTCTGTTGTATATATAAAGCATTATTAATGAAATCCTAGAATACATAGTAATAAGAGACAGTCTTTGTTATACCAATTGGTTTGTTGGAACCGTCTTTGCAATGTTGCACAACAGGACTCCAGTATAACTAGTTACCTTGTGACAAATGTCACAAAGGGTACTAAAGGTAAATAATAGAAAACATGGCTACAGCCATATTCCTTAATACTGCACGCATTGCACTGGTTGATATCTGACCCTATGACCTACCTGTACCGCAGTCTGTCAAGTGTACATGCACTCTGCTGTCAGATTTAAGTGACAGGCTTCTTTAGATATCGAAATCCCTGTATAACACCACACTTACTCTCACTGAAATCATAGGAAAATATGGGTTGAGACATAACATATATGCTGACAATTCACAGCTCTATATAACAGTTACCCTGAAAATGCGAAATTATTATTATTAATATTATTATTGTTATTATTGTTATTATTGTTATTATTATTATTATTATTATTATTATTATTATTATTATTATTATTATTATTATTATTATTATTATTATTATTATTATTACAAGTGAACCGACAATAATATGAAATGGCAGAGGTGCAAATTAATATAAACCATAGTTTTGTCAATAATTCGAGAAGAAAGATTATTTAACCTGGAGTGAAGTCGTCTTGACGTAGCGATCAAGGTAAACACAATTGCGTGAGGCTACGAGATGCACATTTCTTTCCATTGAACATCGTATATACAAATGACCACAGTTTCGTCAATAATTAGAGTAGAAAAATGATTTAACCTGGAATTAAGTCCTCTTGACATTGCGAGTGTGAGACAACGATATGCACATTTCTTTCAACACTGAATATTACGTATACCTAAGACCACAGTTTCGTCAGTATTTGGAGTAGAAAAGTGATTTTCCTTGCTCTAAAACTGTATTGACGTCGTGAGCAAGATAAACATGGTGACGTCACGCAGGAAAGTGTCATCATGACGTCAGACAAGAAAGTGTTGTCATAGTGACATCAGACAAGAATCATAGTGGCGTCATGGTAACATCATAAATTATGTTAATATGATCATTTCGAAACTATGCTATTACCTTTGATAAAACTCCTCCCTCTGTTCTTCTTGAAAAACCAGTTTTTGGCTATTTTGACTAATAATAACAGGAATGTATGCTATGTCCCTTCCACCTTTCCTAATATTTCATCTGTTTCTTTAAAATGAGCTCAAGATCAAGCCGATTGGTACAGCGGATGCTCTGTTTGAATTAATTAATGACTTTCTCATTCCTATTCATATTATTGATAATTATTATTATTATTATCATTATTATTATTATTATTATTATTATTATTATTATTATTATTATTATTATTATTATTATAATTATTATTATAATTATTATTATTATTATTATTATTATTGTTATTATTATTATTACTATTACTATTATTATTAGAAAGGTTGTTCTCTTTGCTCTGAAACTATATTGGCGTTGCGAGCAAGATAAACATGATAACGTCATACAGGAAAGTGTCATCATAGTAACGTCAGAGAGGAAAGTGTTGTCATAGTGACGTCAGAATACTGCTATTACCCTTTTTAACATGTTTAAGCTCCTCCACCTCTACTGCTTGAAATACCACTTTTGGCTATATTTCACACTTTTCTTTCAAATAAGCCCAAGTCTCCATGGAGAATAATACAATGCAAGCGCATAAATAATGCCTCTACAGAGTATCCAACACTCTTTCATTATCTGTCATACCTTTAACTTAGAAATTTTCCTCCTTTCACGGTACAAATGATACAACTATATCCCATCTATATCCCCTGGTACCCTAGACCCTTTCCCAAAATACACCCAATCAGTCCATTCTCCCTTCAAATGTTTTTTTTATACTGCTTATTATTCCTACTTTTCTAAGAGAGGAGAGGCTTATGCTTATTGTGACATATACCAGACCATAATTATGAGAGAATTTATTTTTTAACAAGTGCACTGAGCAGGTCTGGGAGTTTTGGTCTACTAAGTATTTGATAAAGGATTCATTAAATGAGGTTTTCAAGCACTTTTTCATTGCATAATATAAATAGTTATTATACCCTAACCTTTGCTATCAAATGTTATGCCCCATCATATTTCTCCTCCATAAAGTTCTGTGCCACTTGGAAGTAGAGGAGTCTTCTGCTAAAATCCAAATCCATTGGACAATTTGTCAACAAACTTTGAAAAAGGCAAGGATCCACAAGAATAAGCTAGACGACGATCACAGTCCTTGGCTAATACCAACAACGGTTTCAGTCTTATTAGATCTCTTCAGTTGGATGGGGACTCATCTTGTCAACAAACTTTGTTTCGTTGGCGGGTATCTAGTGCAAATGCCTGCTTAATAAAGTTCTGTTAACAACAGGGCACCTTAGATTGGGACAATGGAGTGATTTGGACTAAAGAGCCCTGCTTGTCCATTAATGTGTGTCCATTGGAACAGGCTTAATACCTTTACAGACCACAATAGAGGTCAAATGTTTGTATACATGTGGCCACCTGGTGGCCAAATGAGTACAGCCAGTACTTGGCATTTTCGGGCAAAACACAATAACCTTGGGTGGTGTATTGATTTATTTTGATTTTAGTAAGATAGCTTGCTTGTATCACAGTTTCATGGCCACATATCATTTAAGCATACCCCAACAGGCCTTGACATAGAGAGAAAAATGGTGGTTGTCCGGTTGGGCCACCAAAGCATGAGAAGTGGTGGCCCAAAGTTTCTAAGGATAATAAGATGTGTGATATAATAAAGAACGTATGTCAAGGCCTGCCTGAACCTCTGTAAAATTGCCTATGACCTCTGCGATTTCATGAAAGCTTTAAATAAAACATGAATGATATTTTTATTTGAGACATACATGTAATTGTTGGTATTGCAAGCAGATTTGTGTGATGTTTGATATAAGTGTTGACGTGCTTATTTTATTGTGCCAATGCTTGTGAGGTCACAATATCAAACTCGTGCATATATATATATATATATATATATATATATATATATATATATATATATATATATATATATATATATATATATATATATATATATATGGTCCATTTAGACATTTAAAACCGTTCCTTCATTTTAAGCAAATTATGCCTAAATAGCAATTTGACCAATGTCTGAATAACATGTTGCCCCAATTGATGTATGATAAAACAAATAAACATGTAATATGTGCAAGGTGTTCTGTTGCTGGCAGTGACGTTATTTCCTTGGCATGCAAACACCACCGTAGAGAGAAAGATGGCACTATTTTTAGAACTGGATTTTCTTAGCTTACTTTCCGAGGCACTGAAGGGAAGAGTTTAGTTAAAAGTTGATGATAAAGATTCTGAGAGTTTCGAAAAGAATGATGTTATTTATGTGGGGGGTTTGGGATGAGGGATTATCTTGGACAATGCATCTGATTTCTTACACCTAGCACCAAGACAAAAGCTACTGAGATGTATTGTAAGTTACCATTCGGTGCCTTAAGTTACCATTCAGTGGGGCCCCCATAGGGGGGGTATGAAAAACCCAATAATCCCCCTTTTTTTACCTAAAAATCCAAAAATCCTTATCTTTTGTAGCCAAAAATCCTTAAATATTTTTCCCCTCAAATCTAAAAATCCAAAAGTATAAAACAAAAAATCCTAAAATATGTTTACATTTAGTACAAATTTATTTGGCAATGAATTACATAACATCCTAAACACTTTCCTCAAAATCCAAAAATCCCAGATATTTCACCCCAAAAATCCAATAATCCCTCTTTTTTAGGCCAAAAATCCAATAATCCTAAAACCCTATGGGGGCCCCATTCAGTGCAAATAATACAGCATATATATACATATTTATTACATAGTGTTTATGATGTAGTTCCAAGCTGTTTTCACATTTTGTACATAAAAGTGGGGACTACCAAAAATGTATGTTCCCAGGTTTCGACCTGTCTTCTCATCCCAGATACTGTCCTATCTCCTCATCCATGTAATGTTCTCCAATCACCTATTGGCAAAGCCCAGCGCCATTATGTTCGTTCCGTTTTCCGGACTTCCTTCCGGGTTTTTGTATTGTGCAGAATAAACGCCACAAAGTGTTACACTCACCAAATGGACGTTTGTTGATATTATGGCGTGGTGGCAGCTGTTAGGATCCATGCCTACTTGTTCCTGAACACTCCAGGGATATTCCAGACCAGTGGATAAGCAAACCCAGTAACCTGGTGAACTTAAATAGCACTTTGACTGTGTGGTAATTTCCATTCACTGCATGTCCCCCGGTTGCATGAAAACACAAATCACCCAGATTGGTTTGTTGACAGATGTCCCAAAAGTTCATGTGTGACTTTGAGTACCATATCAGTGTATTCCAAGCATCACAAGAACATTTTTGTCTTTGAGTACTATACCTGAGTATTCCAGGCATCATGGCTAGTCAAAGAGCCCCCAAACAGTGGCAACTCACTAAGACAGAAACAACCAACTCTGTGGAGAGTTGGAGACAGAACCTTATGTACATTTTTTCACTGGACAACACATTCTCAGCATTTCTTGACCCCGATTTCACATGGCAAAAGAAGTCTGCTCAAAACCCTAACAGAGGCTTTACTAGTGATGGGGCAGATGTTATCGGCGGTCGTACAGCAGCCCAAAAATGTGCCCAGTTAGAGATGATGTTGGGGCAAATTGCAAATTACTGTACCATAATTTCCAGGAATACTATAGTGAAAAATTCAACCAGCCTCAGAGACATTTGGCAGAAAATACGTGAGCACTATGGGTTTCAGTCAACTGGATCATATTTTCTGGACCTTTCGTCTATTACACTGAAACCTGATGAACGCCCCGAGGATCTGTACCAGAGACTCATGGCCTTTTTTGATGACAACCTTCTCACTGTGAGTGGAGGCCTCACTCACCATGGGGAGAGGGTCACTCAGGACGAGGACATGAGCCCCACACTCGAGAACACTATTGTCTACCTTTGGCTCCAACTGGTTCATCCTGGTCTCCCCCAACTCATTAAACAGAAATACGGCTCAGAGCTGCGCCACAAGACAATTTCCTCCCTAAAGCCTGAGATCGCACAGTCACTCACAACCCTCCTAGATGAGCTCCGGTGCATAGAGGATAGTAAGGCCATGCGAGCTGTTTCACGCAGACCCCAGTCCCAGTCCCTCCCAACCAGGTTCAAGGCTACTACAAAGAAACGTCCCAAGTCTTGTTGTCTCTGCAAGGCTTCAGGTCGCCCTTGGAGCAGCCATTTCCTGTCAGAATGCACATACCTACCAGACTCTGACAGGAAGTACTTTGGAATCTCACGACTCATTATGGAGGAGGAAGGTGAAGGTGAAGAGGAGGATTACTATTGCACACAAAGTATGCCTGATGATGATGATGAACCAGAACCGGTGCCTTCAGCTCGAAGGGTGGACGTGGTCCAAAGCCCTTACATGACCACTTATTTCAACAACCTTCCAGTTCGCATCACCCTAGACACTGGTGCTACAACAAATATGGTCCTGGCTTCCTTTGCGTGTGCTATCAACTTGCCCATCAAGCCTACTAGACAAAAAGCACGACAGGCGGACGGTGTGACCCCCCTAGAGGTGACAGGAGAAGTACACTGTGTTGTGTCTCGGAAGGGACAGACATTCAGTCTGGATGCTCTTGTAGTAGAACAACTTGATGTTGATGTCCTGGCAGGAAACCCCTTCCTTGTCAAAAATGACATCGGAGTATTACCAGCTAGAAGCCAGATTCTCATAGGTGATGACGTCATATCCTACGGTCCCCAAAAAGAGGTCCATACCAGCGCTGTTAGACGTACACAGTCCTACCTACTGAGAGCCCCCCCACAACAGACAACCATTTTACCAGGAGAATGCCTTGATGTCCACACCCCAAATTACACTGATCCAGATGGTGAATGGGCCCTGGAGCCAAGACTTGACTCTCCCCTCAACCAGCATCAGAAGCCAGAAAGGGTTTGGCCTCAGCCCCAAGAGATCATTTCTGTTGATAATGTACTGAGATTGAAAAATGACTCTGGTGAGCCTATTCTCCTCAAGCGCAATGAGCACTTCTGCCAGATTAGAGCCCTGTCATCATCAGATCCCAGCCAAGCCCCAGATAATGAGCCCAACCCAAAGTTTAAGGTCAAGCTTTCACCGCAACCCCCATTCTCATCTGAAATCAGAGTGGACCCTGATAATATCCTGTCAGACAACATGAAGCAGAAGTTCCAGGACCTCAATTATCAGTATGACTGTGTGTTCAATCCATCAATCCCAAGGTATAATGGTGCAAGTGGTCCTCTTGAAGCCACAGTCAACATGGGGCCAACACTTCCCCCACAACGGAAGGGACGTATACCTCAGTATAACAGATCCACCATGGTAGAGCTCCAAGAGAGGTTCGACGAGCTTGAGTCTTATGGAGTATTTGCCAAACCAGAGGACGTGGGTGTTGTTGTGGAATATCTCAACCCATCATTTCTTTTCAGAAAGCCCAATGGTGGAAGCCGCTTGGTAACGTCCTTCGGCGAAGTAGGGAAGTACAGCAAACCGCCACCCGCTCTCATGCCAAATGTAGATTCTGTTCTACGGGATATTTCCAAATGGAGGTACATAATTGTGACGGACTTGTCCAAATCCTTTTATCAAATCCCACTTGCCCATTCATCAATGAAATACTGTGGTGTGGTGACACCCTTTAAGGGTGTAAGAGTGTACACGAGGTCAGCAATGGGCATGCCTGGATCGGAGACCTACCTTGAAGAACTCCTTTCCAGGGTGGTGGGGGATCTTATTCAGGAGGGTCGCCTTGCCAAAATAGCTGATGACATGTTTTGTGGTGGTGACACCCCTGAGGAAGCACTCTACAATTGGGGCCTACTGCTGGCTAGGCTGAAGGAGAACAATCTTGGCATCTCTGCACCCAAGACCGTCATTTGCCCTCGATCCACAACCACACTGGGATGGATCTGGTCCAGTGGTACCCTGATGGCCAGTCCACACAAGGTTTCTGCTCTGGCCGCGGTGGAGCCACCTTCTACAGTGCAGGGACTCTGCTCCTTCATTGGTGCCTACAAAGTGCTCAGCAGAGTTTTGAAGAATTATGCAGAGTTACTATACCCACTAGAGCAGCTCACGGCTGGGATAGAGTCAAAGGAGAAGTTGGAGTGGACCTCAGAACTGATTGAGTTATTCAGAGTGGCACAGAAGGCTCTGCAGAACTGCAAACAGATTACCATGCCCAGAGCGGAGGATTCTCTCTGGATAGTCACTGATGCAGCTGTTGGATCCGGAGGCCTCGCTGCTACATTATATGCCCTGAGGGATGGAAAGCTGATGCTATGTGGCTTTTTCAATGCTAAACTGAAGAAACACCAAGTCGCCTGGCTTCCTTGCGAAATAGAGGCCCTGGCAATCAGTGCAGCAGTACGGCAGTTTGCTCCATTCATAGTTCAGTCACATCAAGTGACTCAGGTTCTCACTGACAGCAAGCCTTGTGTCCAGGCGTACAGTAAACTGTGTAGAGGAGAATTCTCAGCAAGCGCCAGGGTCACAACCTTCCTGGCTACCGTGAGCAGGTACCATGTCCATGTACGCCATGTATCTGGGGCTGCCAACCTTCCATCTGATTATACCAGTCGCCATCCAGCTGAGTGCACAGATGCTAGCTGCCAAGTCTGTAAGTTTGTAGCAGCTGCGGAGGAGTCTGTAGTCCGAGGTCTATCTGTGAAAGAGGTTCTTGATGGTTCCATGAAAATGCCCTTCACAAGCCGGGCTGCCTGGTTAGCCACTCAACAGGAATGCCAATCACTCCGACGTACTCATTCACACCTCACACAGGGTACGAGACCGTCCAAGAAATCTACTAGACTGACTGATGTCAAACGGTACCTGAGATGCGTTGTGGTTTCACGAGATGGCGTCCTTGTGGTCAGGGACGAGCAGCCATTCCAATCTCTCCGTGAGAAGATTGTCATTCCACGCAGCATTCTTGAAGGTCTACTTACAGCCCTACACATCAAATTTCATCATCCCTCCCAAAACCAGCTCAAACAAGTATTCACACGAAGCTTCTATGCTCTGGATCTCGATAGAGCTGTTGGTCTAGCAACTGAGTCTTGCCATCAATGCTCATCTCTGAAGTCAGTGCCGACCCATTTGCACCCCCAGACTTCCACACCACCACCTGATGTCATTGGGGCTCAGTTTGCGGCAGATGTTGTCAAAAGACATCGCCAACTCATTCTGCTAGTACGTGAGACCGTATCCTCATTCACCACATCCTGTTTCCTTGAGAGTGAACAGCACCAGCAGTTACGCGATGGTATTTTATCATTGTGTGCCGAGCTCCGCAGTCTTGGTGATGGCGGCTGTAGGGTGAGAGTGGACCCTGCTCCAGGCTTCCAGGCTCTCGTGGATGACCCTCTTCTCAAGCAATATGGAGTTACACTTGATATCGGCCAAGCTAAGAATATCAACAAGAACCCTGTTGCCGAAAACGCTGTCAGAGAATTTGGCTTGGAGTGTTTGAACATAGCCCCAGAGGGAGGCCCCTTGTCAAAGGTCTCACTCGCATTGGCCACCGCCAATATGAACACCAGAATCAGGACCAATGGGTTGTCCGCCAGGGAGATATGGACCCAGAGAGATCAGCTCACAGGGGAACAGCTTCCCATTACAGATCGGCAGATAATCCTACAGAAGCAGTTATCTCGCCATCTGAATCACCCATCCAGTGCCAAGTCCAAAGCCCGCGGTCGAGGTCCCCCCAGTTATCAGTCACTGCAGGTCGGTGATTTGGTTTACATTAAAGGGGATCGTGACAAGACTAGAGCACGGGACAAATACATGGTATGCAGTGTTCGGGATGACAAATGCCAAGTTCGGAAGTTCTCTCAATCACAGTTCCGCTCTAAGACATATGATATGCGCACATGTGACTGTTACCCTGTGACCCCCAACAATTTGGATAGCGGAAGTCATGACCCTGTCAGAGGCTTGCACAAGGATAGTACTCCTAATGACTCAGAGGACTGTATCCCACAACAACCCTCCTACACAACTATTCAATCTGAGCCGACCATGGAGTGTATGAATGAACAGGTTCCAGACCCACAGTCTCAGCCGGACATACCTCCAGACATCAGTGTTCCCCCTATGGAACCTGATCCTCCAGTTCCTCCAACTGACACTGGATCCCACATGGATGAGACTCCCACCATGACGTCTATGGAGCCTCCTAGTGTACCAGAGGCAAGTGCACTTCCGTCCCCCAGACGGTCAACCCGTTCAAGGAAGAAACCATCATGGCAGTCCAGTGATGAGTGGGACATGAACTAAAGCTCCCATGTGTGTAGAGTCATGTGCTAGCCTGTGCCATATGTGTGAGCAATTGATATACATTCATTCCACTTGTGTGCCACCTATATATATATCTGTCCATTATCAAAGGGTGTACGCCGAACGCTGCCCTAAATCATGTGCCTGTATTGTGGATATAACTCAAAGGGTGTACGCCGAACGCTGCCCTAAATCATGTGCCTGTGTTGTGGATATAACTCAAAGGGTGTACGCCGAACGCTGCCCTGTATAATTATCATAGTAGCTCACATATTGTGTCACATCAATGTGCTGATAGGTGGAGTTGTGACTGATATCAGCATCACTGTATATAACCTTGTACATGGATAATATGGTTTTCATCTACATTACTTGTGAACATTACTTGTGAACATTACTTGTGAACAACTAACTCTTGAAGACTTTGTAGTTATTGGTTTATATTGTTTATTTCAATTAATCATCACAAATATGGAACTTTATTACACTCATGGACATTGAGTGATAAGACTGTAGTTCAATATTGTCTATATACTGTCTATATATGTGTATTTGATGGATATATGGAGAGGGAAAGGGAGAAAAGAGCAGTCACGCCATTATGTTCGTTCCGTTTCCCGGACTTCCTTCCGGGTTTTTGTATTGTGCAGAATAAACGCCACAAAGTGTTACACTCACCAAATGGACGTTTGTTGATATTATGGCGCAGATAGGTGATCTGGAGAGGTCTGAGATTTTTGCTTTTCATGTATAATCTCGTTTAGATGTGATCTTTTAAATACCCAACTGTTTTAGTGATAATTCATATTTTATGTATGATTATGTCTAAAATCTCATAAAAAAGCTTGATTATTTTTTGGATAACATTAAATAAGGAAAATATAAATACTTGATAATAATTGCCAGCTGCAAAAATTGAGTCAATTTTGTAAACGGGTTTACCACAGTTTTTGCAGCTGGTAGAGACCATGGACGTTCGACAAACCCCTCCAGATCACCTATCTGGGCTTTGCTGATTGGTGATTGGAGAACACTATCATCCATGTTGGCCTGTCTCCTGTGATCAGGGGCTCACCACCAATATTTTTTGGATTTTCCACATTTCATGTTTGTAATTGGCCTCTTGTGAAAAGGAGAGCTTTTTAAATGAATTTAAAAATTAACTGGCAAAAATAATCTGATATTCATTTTTGTTGTCTTTCACCAGGTACCGGGAAATTATTTTGCCAGCTATCTCGCTTGTGTCATAAAATCTGCCAGCTGTTTAATCATAGTTAGATGAGAATTGTGACAACTTTATCTTTTTACCCAGCTGGCAGATACTAACCAGTTTGTCATCGCATTTTGCAAATTCCAATGCCTGGTGATCCCATGGATTTTTGGTTTATATTATTTCCAGACATTTTTGGTACATAATATTTGAAATTTAAAAGAATGTTATAGATTTCTATATTTACTAAAATAGAATTTGAATGAACAACAGCCTTCTCTCTAAAATTCAATGTAAAATCCAAGACAAGGGAGTTATTTCAAATTTTATAGAAATTTGGCATGGACTTGTTGGCAATGTTGATGTATTAATATATATCCATTCTATTCAGCGCAAGACAAGATGCTAACAGTAAAAAATATGTAGCCCATCTGATGCTGCTACCTGGGCAGCATCCTGGGCAGCATCAAATATTAAGACTACAGTGTAGTGGTACATTCAGTGACGCAGTGTAATATTGACACCAGCGGGCTATTCAAGATCTGTATAAATGGTATGAGTATAGCATCTTTTCCTCAGCTTTTTATGTGACATTTGGCTTGATATGAAATGGCTTTTACAAGTGATGACATCATGGACACAAAAAGAGAAAAACGTTATGTGACATCAGAAGCACTACTGTGTCAAGGAGCTTCTAATTGTTGTCACTCCTATGATTAGACTGACCCATCTTTACCTTACCTCATTAAGAAAACTTGGAAACAATGGCGAACCGATGCTGAGATCAAGAAAAACATTTTTTTCTTACAAGCCATGTCAGGCATGTGTTTGATGATAGAATGAAAGGAATGAGTCGTCACTGAAATATGATGGACAGTGCTTGGTGTTCTTGTGAGGGCTTCATTTATCCTTTTTCGGGCACATTTAGTACTAGACATTTAACAGGCAAACTACCAGCTTGTGAAAAACTCTAAATGAAAATGAAGTAGTTTACCAGCAACAATATTATGCAAGTGCTTCAATGTTGAGCATTATATAATATTATGTACAGATTTTCTGTGAAGAAAAAATGATTCAGCAATATTTTAATAAAATTCAAAAGTATTACATCTGTTACATTGATCTAATTTCTACAAATGAGAAAATTTTCCAGCTAGCTGCTGAGCGGTAACTTTACTTGCCAGCTTATGGGTGAATATCAGATATTTTGCAAATCAGATTGATGGTGGGTCCCTGTGTGCTGGCCTGTCCTATCTCCTCATCCCCGGTGATGTCTCCCTCTTCTCTTCTTGGGTGGTGATATCCTTCTCTCCTGTTTCTCTCCTGTGATGGCCTATCTTCCCGGCCTCTCTGGTGCTGGTCTGTCTCTTCTTCCTGGATGCCAGCATGTTTCCTCGTCCCAGGTGCTGTCCTCCTCTCCTCTTCTCGGGCTCTTCAGTACCAGCCTGTCTCCTCTTCCTGTGTGGCCTGTCTCCTCATTCTGCAATCCTGGATGGTGCTGTTATCTTTGGTCCTCATCATCGATGCTGTCCTGCCATTTCCCTTTCTGGTGCCTAGTCCGTGATGCTGCCCTGCCATTTCCATTTTATTCTCTTATCTTTGGTGCCAGTCTGCTCACCATTCTTAAGCAAGGACATCAAGCTGCGAGAGGCCAGCAAAGGGAATTTCAAATAGTCAAAGTGTGAACCATTAAGTGTATGATGTGTCATATACGGCACATGCAAACATGACAATAATCCACCTGGGCCCCTAGTGGCTGATTAGAGTACCAGTGGGGGGAGATTAAAAATGTGGGAACATTTGCTTGCTGAGATTAGTGGGGTGTGTGGTCACTTTGAATTCTACACATTTTTCTTCATTCAAATCACAGTTGTATTTGATGATAAAAAATTATTGCAATATTTGATATATTTTTTAAATATAAAAATTATACTTTTATATCAATATTGATAAAATAGTGAAGTAACTATGAAACTAGGGAACTCCTTTGGGAGGCATTGACACCATATTAAAGAAGGCTTGGCTGATCATGGACAGCACATCATGTGAAGATGAACTAATGGAATCTTTTTTAAAACATGGCTTTTTTGTGGGAGGTAGAGTATAAGCCCTCAACAAAAATGGATACCGGGAATGAGGGAGAACTTCAATCCCGGAGAAACATTTATATTGCTTTTGAATTGTCAGTTTCTATTGATCAACTTCAGTATAATGAGAGAGGTCACCAATTGATGATTTTGTTTTAGGACAATAAAAAGATTAATCCTAACATATTCATAATGATGATCAATGATTTCAACAATGTATATGGAAATTAAAGGGGAAGTATTTAGTGTCCTTCACAAAATGAATAACATACTGTGAATGATATGGCCCTCTGTTATGAATCTCATATTCAAATATTGTATCTTTTGACAGGAATTCTATTCAAAATATTTTCAAAAAATTTACATTAGGCTAAAACTTGCTTATCTTGCTTTTTTTTCTTCATCCATAATAATCATTTTGCTTTATTTATAAAAATAAATAAATGTTCAACTGTTGGTTTTATATTTGAGGTATGGAAACAAATTACAACAAATAGCTCAATTCTTACTGTTTCTCAAATTTAAAAAACAACAAAAATAATATTTCTCAAATACTAAATTATCTACTCCCTGATGATATAAAATGCTGCTTCCCATACTAATAACTTGTTCTCTTCAAATCCTGCTGCTGCATTGCCGAGAACCAACACCCCACACCGCAGACACTGGATGACTGAGACAAGATAAAATAACATATCTTTTTTTCTGATCAATTGTGTCCTGAAGAAATTGTTTTTTTGATCAAATATCTAAAATTTTGGATTTAGCCTATTATGTATTACTCGATGAATAAAAATGCTAATAAGATTCAAACAGCATTGGTACCAGACAATTTCTGTTCAAAGTGGTATTTTAAATTTGGCCCATTTCTTACTCAATGAATTAGTAAAAAAGATAATAAAATTCGAACAGTGCTGGTGCGGTGCTGCTGGTACCAGACAGTTTGAATTGCTGTTTTAGATTTGGCTCCTTTGTAACTTAAATGAATAAATAAATATAATAATAAAATTAAATTAGTGCTGCAACCAGACTGTGTCTGTTCAACGTGTATTATGTTATGTTAAGAGATTTATTGACTCATCTTGTGTGTCGGTGAGGGGTGATTTTGGGGTATTTTCACCAATGTGGAAAGAATGGTAGCTGCAATCCAGTATGGGACTGAGTTTCTGAAATATAACATAATAGACATATTATTAAAGATCCTTCATTTTGACATTGTTTCCAAAGATCAATTCTGATTGTACTAATAAATAGTCATTGTAATAGTAATAAGAAAGGCAGGTGTTGACTGGTTTTCATGGCTGCAATAAGAAACTATAATGCGCCTGCGACCTGGGACAGTTAATAGTATCTAGTAAGAACTTGCAATTAAGTAGTTCCAAACCTATACACCAGGTGGCTGTTTTTAGCTCTGCAAATATAATTTCAAACTCAAATGTCAGTTTTTACCAATGAGCTGCATACAATGTTTTTTTTATATGAAATTAGTATGAGGTCACTGTTTTACTGATTTTCGGAAGATTATTACTATAAAGCACAATAAGGCTAACAATACAAAGCAAGAATATGAACACATGGCTCCTGCATAGGGAGGTCACTTAGTGCCCTTGTGGTGTATTTTAACAGTAAATGTGAATGTGTAATTCCAATAGACAACAACATTGCATTATAAAATAACAGTAAAACTATTGTAAGGATGAATTAATGTGTTAACATATGTAATAAACATTACTTTCTTTGGTTTCCTAAAAGCAGAACATTGAAGCTTAGTTTTGAACCAGTCGGTGTAATTCTGCATTAATTCTGCGTTATTTTACTTTAAGTCTTTAAGTCTTGGGTGAGTTACAGTCTTGGGTGAGTTACAGTCATCTCCTTCACGAAAGGGCACTGCCATCTAGTGTCACAGTTAGTAATAAGTGCCCTGGTGGTGGATAATGGCATTAGCGCCATTGATATGAACGTTAGATTTGTGGGGTATGTAAAATAAATTATTTTACATACCCCACAAATCTAACGTTCATATCAATGACGCTAATGCCATTATCCACCACCAGGGCACTTATTACTAACTGTGACACTAGATGGCAGTGATTTATATAGTTATGGCCTGGTTGTATAAATATGCTTCTCAGACATGTTTGTCCAAAAAGGCCTTGTACAGGTTACTTATGTAACTACGACTAAGCAGCTGCACTATGAAGAGTGGGGTATTTTATATGCCTCACAGTACGTCAATGCCCGACAAGACAGGTCTGAGATTGGTAAAAACCCCATATCTGATACAATCTCTTTCTATATATATATATATATATATATATATATATATATATATATATATATATATATATATATATATATATATATATATATATATATATATATATATATATATATATATATATATATATATATATATATATATATATATATATATATATATATATATGTATATATATATATATATATATATATATATATATATGTATGTATGTATATATATATATATATATATATATATATATATATATATATATATATATATATATATATATATATATATATATATATATATATTTATATATATGAGGCATATATGAGGCATATAAAAATGAAACTTGTAATTTATTCTTTTTCACTGCTATAATATATATATATATATATATATATATATATATATATATATATATATATATATATATATATATATATATATATATATATATATATATATATATATATATATATATATATATTATAGCAGTGAAAAAGAATAAATTACAAGTTTCATTTTTACAGACAATGCATGTTACACTTTAAAAGATCCTAAATTATAGTGAGTATGGTGTTTTAAGTAAATGCTAGGCACGGGATGCTAAGTTGGGCCAATGAAGCCAACCCAAGATTACTCCATCCTTAAAAATGATTAAACAAGCCAATTTCTTTCAACAATGATAACAACAAATTGGCATCAACTTTTTAAAATAAATATCCTATTCTTTTGACCACAAAATATTCATCTCTATGTAAGACACTCATCTTCATCTTCATCAAAATACAAAGAGACTGTTATAGACTGAATCTGATCTGAATACATATTAATACCAATTCTTCGAGTTTCTTAAAGCATAAATAACTAGCTTTTAAAGAATGTAGATTTTTTGGCTCCTGTAGATCAATGTGTTAATATATTTCTTGTATTTGGTATGTGGGATATGAGTTGAAGGTACAGGAGTCTGTGTTGACATCACTTCAGTGGTAGATTTAGCTTTATAATGTCATGTGCATTTGGATTCCAACTGATTTGGTTTCCTTTGGTTTAGCAATACTGGCAAATGAACTGGCTGTCAGACTGACTTTCAATGTACTAAGTGTCTCCTGAAAAGGAAAATTCAGTGTTGCGTATCCTTTGAACTCCTTTTTCCCTCAAGAAGGTTGGCCAATTTCTTGAATGCACTGGGTGATCCCCTTGACAATTTATATATTTCAAATTCTGGAATTGGTAATCCTTCCTGTTGTGATGATCCATGCATTTTGGGCATGTTACTTGCCCTTTACACTGACTAAACCCTTGATCTTATTTCTGGCACTTGAAGCATTCATATATCCTATCTTTATTGATTCAGATAGCTGTGCTTCCTCAAATGTCAGGATGTGTTGGTTGGAGTCTTTACACCATTTTTATTTATGTAAATTCTCTTACATTCAACATCCTCATTGCTAAATCACTGTACCATTTCCTTATTAGTGATGTCAGATAAATTTGAACATCTAATGATGACTTTCTTGAAATTAAAGTGGGGCATTGTATTTGCCAAACTGTTTCCAAAGTTTTACTTTTGAGCAGACTGTCTCCATGGCGATTTTTATCAACTTCAAAGAGAAGTTTATCACCCATTTTCTTCATATCTTTAGCTTTGATGGACACAACTTGGATCCAGTTTACTCCCTTATTACAAACAACCTGCATTTATATTTAACTTTTCCCAAAATATAATTTCAAAATTTTTTTTCTGGTTAATGATAAAAACACAAGCCAATGGCTTTAGCAATTTAGAGCGATGCTGATCATTGTTTTTTGTAATGTTTTTGAATATTTTCTGAAAATTGTTTCATAAATAATCTTTCAAATCCTTTCTCAGAGGAGACCTGAGCAGAGGACAATTGTGACCAATCAAAGTGTATTATGCATATTGAATTTTGCCCCAACTTATTTTTAATTTATCATCATCATATATTTTTAAATTCAAACTGGGACTTACACATTCTTAATGTGTGTTAGCTTTAAATTCAGATATCATGCAGCTTAAGTGCAAATCAATTCTTTGGCCTGCACTGTCAAAGATATTTCAATACTTCAAAAATAAAATTAAAAGGCAATCAGAGATTGCTAGATGTGACACTGTGCAATCTATGGGTTGTGTGGAATATAGGGAAAGTATGAACAATTTTAATTTTGTATGGAAAGATGCCATATGCTTGGAAACTACCAAATATAAGTAATGCTAAGGGCAGTGCTAGTTAATTTTCTAGTCTTGGTCGATCATTGAAAAAAATAAAAGAAAGAAAAGGAAACAGACTTCTGTGGGACATCCTATGAATATCTGTTTCATTTAATCTTGCAGTTGCCATGCGGTGCCCATGTATAATGTGACCAGAGTTAATCCATAAATCTCAATTATCGCTGATAAACTCCCCGGCACCCAGGGCCCTGTGAAGCCGGCTAATATTTAATTCCTTGGTGGCACCCACCCCTAATGTGACTGAGGCATTAGTTAATATCAAACACACATTAAACAAAAAATAGATGTTTATTCATAAGGATATGAAGAATCCAATGACATCTGGAGGAATTTTTTGTTTAAATATCAAGTCATTCTGACTTCAGCCAATCAATAGTGACTACATAATGGACAAGTAGTTTTATTATCTGATAAAATGTCTCAGTTTACACTGATGCAGGGTAATATTGTATATCACGGTCTGATAGTCTTTATTTTTTTCTTCTCAGAATTCAGGGTCCATCAATGAAAAAAAATCATTTTCTAGATTTTCTAATTTGGCCGTATTAAGGGTTGGTTAAGAGACAAGATGCAAGCAATTAGCGCTGTCCTAATACCACATTCATGCAATGCCCATCTATACTAGATTGCTCAGGCCTAAATATCCAACTGCTGGTGGGACATCACAAAAACTAAAACAGAAGACTGATCACCTTTTCACTCCTTTCCAACTAAGTGATAATAACTATTACCTTGACCATGACAAATTGAAATATTGTGGGTATTGGTTGGACCTCAGATCTCAAGTGATCATACTGTTAACAGGTCTATTTTATCCACTTAATAATTTTGGGGATGCCTTTGCAAATAATGTTTCCTATATGAGTGTGTCTTCACTTTAGATTTTAAACCGGCCAATGATTTGCAGATTTTAATTTCCATGCATGATTATATATAAGATTAAAAACAAAATTTGACTTCCCCATACATTTTCATATTACTTCTGGGTACAACATATCCACTGTTATCTTGACTGATCTAAGAGCCATTCAGTATTATGAATTATATCTATAGTTAATATCATATTGGTTTTTTATCATATTTTACATGACTATATATAAGAATAAAAACAAAATTTGACTTCAGCTTAAGATTTGCATATCTTTATACATTCTTTTAATCTTTACAATTTCAGAAATCTATCTCTTAAAACTTCATTCCATAATTTCCATGTGCACATCACAATGAAAATCAAAGAAAATGCAATTTTGCATTTCAAAATAAAAGAGTCAAACGTGAAATCCTATTAGAGAACATTATTATATACATTTAACTCGCAATTTCATTACAATAAAACTGTTCAATGATTTAACATTTTGTATCTTTATTTCTTTGGTTTCTTATTCTTATTTTTTCTATTCTTTTTTTTCTTGGGTTTTGATTCTTCTGTTTGAGTAGTTTCCTTTTCTTCTGTTTGAGTAGTTTCCTTTTCTTCCTCTTCTTGGTCAGCTTCAGCTTCCTCATCATTATCCATATCCTGCGCTTTTAGTTCATCATTTCCCTCTCCCCCCTCTGATAAACCATGACCAGAAACATTGAAATAATTAGCTACATCAGTATTCTTTGCTAAGTTCAGCACCCTGAGCTCTTTATCTCCACCAACAGCAAAGATTAGGGAGGAATCTGGAGAACCTCCTGCACACTGTAATTCTCCCATTTTCATATTTTTCTTTGTTACCATGTGTGGTTGAGTGTTTGTGATGTCCCAGACCTTGAGAATTTTGTCTGCTGAGCATGTAACAAGGCATCCTGGGATACTGCTGCTCATTGTGAGTCCATTCACGGCTTCAGTATGCGCATCTAGGGTGAAAACTGCCGCATCTTGTCGTATATCAAAACACACCACATTCCCTGTATCGGTACTTGCCAAAAAATAAAATGGGTTGTGATGGTTCCATAACACCTTTTCAACTTCTCCAGGCATATCCCAGCTTTTATGAGCATTATCTGCATTCCTACAATCATAGACTTTAACCGTGTGATCAAAAGATCCTGATAACAAGGTCTGGGACTCAAATGGATGCCATTTAATGCTCTGCACCTTTTCCTGGTGATGTCCAATAGTAGTTACCATCTTTCCTTCTTCTAAGTCCCATATTCCAACAGTGAAATCTGCAGAAGCACTGGCAAGTATTTTCTGTTGATTATGATTCCATGCTAAATCCAATACTGCATCTGTATGACCATTAAGGCTTGTCTTCTTTTTCTTTTTCTTGCTTTTCTTTTGTGCTCCAGCCAAGACAAATACAGGCTCCACTGCATCAATAAGATCTAAGTCCCACACCTCAATATCAGGTTCCATGGAGCCCATGGCCACAAAATTAGCAGGTTTCTTTTCTATATGATCATATCCAAGCCATTCCAAAGAAAGTGGAAATGATGGGAGCATAATGTCATGGTGGCAAAACAAATTATCTTCTTCTTCATTGTATATATATACTTCTAGATTACAGAACATGCCATCCACTTTGCCAACCGCTATCAAATTATCGCCTGGCACCAGCTCAATCTCATCTTCTTCATCTCCCTCATTTTTGGTCAGAAATGGATCATCTTTATTACTTGAATAATAAGTAAGTCCAGCGACACTGAGTCGGTTATCATCATCTTCCTCCTCTTCTTCATCATAATCTTCTAATCCATATTTCTTAGCAATGTCATCTACATCAAATGCTTTTGACGTTTTACCCTTTCCTTTGGATTTGCTGCTTCCAGGCATTGCGGTCGTTGTATCTTCATCACCACTTCTCTTGCGCTTTCCACTGCTTGTGTTTTCAACACCATCTGCTCCATTTTCATTATCTGATTCATCATCTGATGAACTCCCTCCTCCATCGAGATCTAAAGACTGTAATCTTGCCTCCTGATTGAGAATGAGTCTTTTCAAATCCTCCTCGTCCACTGTCACTTTGTCGGGTTTGGATTTGGCAACCCCTTTTTTCACCCATGTCATGCATGACACAGCACTCATTTTGTGTGAAAACGAATGACAACAATACTGGTGCTGATCCTTCAAAGTTTACAACGTTCTTATTGCAACACAACACCTGTTATATCAAATATTTGATGGATTTCAGCACTTCTTTCGTTCTCCACGTGCTAATTTTCCAAGATGATCAGGAAAGACGTGTGCCCTATCCAGACAATTCTCTTCGCTTCATGGCGTGTGATGAATATATCGGGCACCAGTACAATGACGCCATATTAGTTTGTTTCTATGAATCTGTATAATAAAGAAAATTCATATTAAACTCTTAATTTCGAAAATAATATTTTCATAATTTGAATTGTTATTTCTAGATATTATCTTTCATACGTTTTAGTAGGTTAAATATCTGAATCCGAATTAATCTTGAAGAGAAATATGATACAAATGATTTTCTGAGGTATAGATTCAGTTCACAAACTATTTCTGACAGGAAACCGGCAAAATGGCGTTTACGTTTGCTGCATTTGCTTACATCGTTGCCCTGATTTTATCAGCATTTCTAATATTTTTCGTCATATATCACGTAAGTAGATATCAAACCAGATATCTTTTAACTTCACGAACTAATTTTTGTCCACAAATGATGAAAGAGAAGGACATGAGATGGAGGTTTGTGAACAATCACCATCTCATCCAATGTCAATGATTGATTTCAAAGTCTGAGTCTGACAGTGACACTGACACTGACACTGACATAGTTTATATTTCATTGATTGATTATTTGTATGATTCATTGATGACATCTAAAAATATCCTGGTTAACTTGATTTAAATTAGAAAACCTTACAAGTCACAAAAAAGTATCTAATTTGTCATTAAGGATTTTGGTAATTGGCCTAAAACTTTAAACATAATGCCATAAATTATGGCATAATGTTTAGTATTAACCCCTAAGGGACTAGACTATCCAAGTTTTGTTGATTGGCTGGACTAACCAATTCTTTTTCTGGACTAGTGTATCTGCATACTTAATTGATAAAATTTATAACCATGGTTATTCAATATACTCTATGAGGTGCTGAGGTCAAAAGTTCATGATCCACTCAGTCTGACGTCATTATCATGATTACATTGTAACAAAGTAGCAGGCCAAGGGAATGTTACAAAATGACGTCACTGAGCCAGAACAATGGGGACGTCAACGTCCCTCCCGTACGTTCCCGTCCGTTAGGGGTTAAAGTCTAATAAAGACTTCTCAGATCATAATGTATTGTGCTCTTCAAGGGCTTTTGGTCTTTTATATAAAACTTTCAAATGTAAAAAGTATATTTTTTAATTTGGGCAAGTAGAATTCCAAACACACTTTACTATAACCAAAGACTTAAAACATTATTCAGTGCCATTATTGGCATTAACATTGTTAAGCCCTCAAAGTCAAAGATTAGACCATCATAACTAGGCCACTGCACACCTGTACCCTGCTCTCTATACCAACAACAGCCCAAACTATACCATGCTTAATACAGTTAGTTGTCCAAAATGTTGTGTGCTCTTAGCTCTTTTAAGAGTGCTCCAAATTACCCTATGTTATGTGTCCGCTCTTCCACAATAAACACAGCATGCCAAACTTTGAATTTATTTTTTAAATGTTACAGGTTTTTTTTTAATGTTTATCACAATGACTTGATTTTAATCCAAACATTAATATTTGTAGATTATTGCCTTTGATGAGCTGAAAACAGATTACAAGAATCCCATAGATCAGTGCAATAGTCTCAATCCGGTAAGTGACTTTTTCACTTTCAGTCTGACGGTCTAAGGGTGTACTATTATGGCATTTTTCTAATGTTCCAAGTTATTACGATGTCACATCAACAGCATTCCACAAAAACACAGGACAATGGATGAAACCCAGGTGTCAAATGTCAGGGTCTGGGCTGGAATATTAAATTTTACAAGAAAAAGCTTTTATGAATAATTGAAGAAATGAAGAAGTTACAAGGAATCTGTGGTTTCTATGGTATTATTTAAAATAATATGCTCATAAGATAAAGAAAAAAAACAAGATCCTCTGTGTATTTGATAGATGTGTGTATAAATTAAGAAACATTTTTTTATTGCATTATAGAGTTACATCTTAAAATAAAAGAGTAAAATTAATATTCATTTGAATTTATTTGACAAGTTCCCCCCTTTTTTTTAAAAAAAGACAAAAAAATCTTGCTTAAAATTATGAAGCCAACAATTATTATTGGTTGTGTAATATAAAATGCTTATTTTATTTTGCTTTGTGATTTCAGTTAGTGTTACCAGAATATGGCATCCACATCCTGTATAATGTGCTATTCTTGTTCGCCTGGCAGTTTGGTACATTACTATTAAACCTGCCACTCATCGCTTACCATATCCACAGGTAAAAGACTTGCATTGTAGGAATATATATTCCTTTTATAAAGTGAATACTATCAAATAAGAGTATTATTTGTGGACATATACCTCTTAATACTAGGACACAAGATCATAGTTTCAAGTTGCTATTTTTTCCTATTAAAAAACTAAAATTACATCTAAATTGGAAAAAGATCCACAAGTTTCTAAATGATATTGTTTCAACCCCATTTTTTCCAGTCTTCCTGATTGATTAAGATAGACAGAATAAATTGTATGATTGGAGTTGCAAATGGTTTTAGAGTATGATTATGTTTAAGGTACATGAACCGCCCAGTGATGTCAGGCCCGGGGCTCTATGACCCCACAAGCATCATGAATGCAGATCAGCTGAGCAGGGCACAGAAGGAGGGCTGGATCAAACTGGCTTTCTACCTTCTCTCTTTCTTCTACTACTTGTACAGGTTAGAAAAATTCTTTTTACTTCCATTTGGGTATTTATTTCACATGTGCATTAAAACACAAGTGCAGTGCAATTTCTTTGTCACAAAATTAGTTAAGTTAGAAATATGTGAGAAAAGAAAAAAAGATTTGTGAGTTTTTTTTTGTTAAATAACAGTTCACAAGATTTAATGTATGTTTTGTTGATTTTGCAGTATGATCTATGTGCTTGTTTCTTCATAATAAAATGGAGGAACATTGGAAGATACAGAAGGACAGAATGAATAATACTTTGATAATGATCGTGATGGGAGCATTAGGCAATGTTACACTCGTCCAAAATACCATTACATACTGATATAGAGTTTGTTAGATCAGTCTGAAATCAGGTCAACCTGAAAGAATTTTTTTTAATGATTCAAAAGAAATATGCTGATTTGTAAACGGAGTGTAAATTAAAATGTATATGGTGAAATACCTTTATAAACTTTTAAGGTATGAAGCAAATGACATCATAATTAATTTGACAAAAACTGTAAAAGTTAATAGATATTGTAAAACATCTGCCATTTTGTGATTCAAGAAGAAAAGATACTATATTTTCATCTACATGTAAATGTTGTCCATTTTAAATGACATTTCAAAATAAAATATTGAACATTTTGTATATCCATGGGAATATGTTTTGCTTTCTGGAAATAATGCAGAGGTATTGTGGCTATTATTTAGTTCCATTCAATTTTTATCCTCAAAGTTTTGACGGGGACAGTTCTGGATGTTGCACGTAATTTTTTTTATAGCAAATAAAAAAAGGCAGAATTTTGAGTAATTCTGTTCAATGGAAATCATATATAAAACAGGTATATAATTTTTATAAATTCAGTTGTGAATACTCATCTTAAATTTGAACAAATCTTATAAAAAATCTTTTCTACATGTGTAGATATAGATATTAATATACTTGTGAAATGTGCGTTTTGTGCCACTTCTTATTCCATTGCTATATATGTTTTAGATATTTGTCAGTTTAATCCTAATTTGTAACAGTTGTTTAGAAAAAATATTGTATCCACATTTAATTGTTGTATATGATTTCTACTTATTGTTTTTTGTTTTCTTTTTTGATAATCTTGATGGCTTTTATTCATGTACAAAATATCAAAACATGCAATCATTATATGAGTACATGGTACTCATGTTAACAGTCACAGTTTAATATAAAGGAAACATTGTTTTGCTTCTGTTTGTTTGGGAGGTAGATATTGTTACATGGGTTATATATTCATCCCACCAACAGATAATAAATTGTGTATAAACTGTGGAAAATGATGATTTGCATTTACACAATTTAAAACCTTGATTTGATAAGGATTATGAGTGAAAATGCCGATAAAAACTCTACAAGGGATAAGATACATTCTTGAGGATAGATACTGGTGGAAAAATATAGTTTACAGGAAGAAGTTTGAAAATTCATTTGTTAGAATATTTGAAATAATTACCTGCCTTAAGACTTTCACTTTCTGGGCGAAATTTCAGATTTGACATTATTTTGGCTATTTGAATCATAACAGTAATCCACATTATGCGTAACAATCATTTAACAAGGAAAGAAATTCCTAATATTGACCTAATCTATGGTAAATAATGCAATTTCTTTTTACTTTTGAGCCATAACGTGCCTTTTGTTATTATACTGTAAATTATAGTTGATACCAGATTTGTGTCTGCCTATTTTAAGTTGGAATGCTGTGTGGATGACTACCATTGTTGGCAGGAATAATTTATTGTGATACATGTAAACAATACTACATAAGTTATGCTTCTGTAGTATTAATGTAAAATATGCCTGCTCTCAAGCATTTGTAAAGATTGAAATGTGAATAAAAATGTATAAATGTTTTAAACAAAGATTGTTTATCTTGAAAGTTATTAAATAAATTAACAGGTGACAATACACAACAGAATTACAATTTATTTTCAAATCAACCCAGTAGATTTTCCATTGCAGATTTTAATCCTTATATTTATGAGATTTTGGAGCCAAGGAGTTGAGAAAAAATTAATATATTTTTCAAGTTTTCACGATAAAAAGTTGCAGGGGAAGAGAAAATTACACAGCAAAGCTGTCAAAGCCTCTGCCAATAAATCAAAAAGAATATTTTTTGAATTTTCATCATAAAGATTTTTGTTAAAAGTAAAGTATTTTTGGTTGTTTTAATTTTTCAAATGGAAGCTATGGAAGAAAAATATGTCAGAGGTATTAATTTATCAAACAGCTTTTTTTTCCCCTGAGCTGACATTTACCATGTCATTCAAAACGTTAGCCCCTGTTTAACTCGGTGATAAGTACGAGACATTTTTTTAAATCCTTTTAAAAATGGGAAATTAAAATAAATTGGTACCCTTAAAATCTTACCTACTAGGAGCTTAGGACTATGACCCAAAGTTTCAGAGAAGACAGAAAATTCACCCAACACATCCTGCACCCCCACCCATTGATAATATTCCAAATTTCTAAAAGAGAGTTCTGATTTAAATAGCTAGCGACACTTTTTTTCATCACTAGCTACTTAATATTGAATGGTTTAAATTTATGATTATCTTGGGAACAAATATTATTTTCTCACAAGTTGAACAATTTACAAGAAGAGAAAGATTGCAATGAAACATTTTAAAATTTCACAAAAGCAAAACAAAATAAGCTTAAACAACAAATGTAAGTTTAATGTTTTATTCTTATAGCATCATTAATTTTAAATTACTACAGATTCATGTTCCGTCTACAACTAAATGGCACCTCTGAATTGTTTCTCTGGATCTGAATCACAGGAAGCTGTCATTGTCAAATCACACAAAACTGGCAAGGATCACAACTCTTACAATATGAAAGACAAATCACATCACTCTTTAATGGAAAGGTTCAATCACACATTATGGAAATGCTTCTTTTGGAAAGCCAATTAACCACTGTGGAAGTGGCAATGAAATGCAACATGTGACATGTATAGCCTGAGAGAACCATGCTTTTGTTAATATTTCATTAAAATACTTTTCAAAGCACCCAATTTGTATAACTTGCTGCCTTGGTACATTTCATATCAATAAAAGATTTTTTAAAATTATATTTGCATTCATGATCAAGTACTGATCGACTTATTTTCACTATTCTATAATGTCAATATTTTAATGTTGACAATTGCTTGTATTCTTTTAATTTGCTTATTTTGCCCATTTTAATCTCACATGTCTTCTTTGGCAAACCCTAAGCATTTAGAAACCAGTCAGGATAAGATGTGATACTGTATGGTAATTGAGCAACATTTCCTCCAAGATCTTCATGACTTGGATTTATATTCAGTTAGTATCATCTTGTGGACATAATGCAATTTATGATTAATTACTTTTTTCCCACAGCAATTTCACAAATGCAATCTAGTGTATTAAGTATTTTCTTCAAATGAAAAATCCACCCCCTTTTCATCAATAGTGAAAAAGTGTATTCTGTTTACAAATCTCCCAAGAAATTTTTAGGTTCAGACTCCTTCCAGTGAGGTGGCCAGCTCTTTTTCACAGAAGGACGATCAGCCATTTTCTTGTAGTATTTACCAAGGTGGGGGAATTCATCAAAGCGTAGTCCAACACGAACATGAAATGCCAGTGTTGGGAAGATGGCAATGTCAGCCATGGAGAAATCCTTGCCCGCAATGAAAGAATCATCTCCCATCTAAAACAAAGCATCACTGAATGTATAAACATAAGGTATACTGCAGGGCTGCATATAAATTGGAAAACCAATCTCTCAAATGGCCTTATTCAAAATTTTCTTCACAAAGTTCTTAGACAATCTTCATTATTGCAGTAATTGATAATTAAACCATAGCAAAGTTACTTGACAATGTACTGAATGAAAGATGACATGACATAAAATGATATGCATCTTAATAATCTTCATAAGTATTCATGAAATAAGATATTTAAGCACATACATGTAGTGGTCACAAGAGTACCAGTACTTGGCACTTTCAACAAATCATAATAACTATGGCAGGTGTACTTTGGTTGATTATAGTAAGATAGCTTGTTTGTTTCACAGTTTCTTGGCAACATATCATTTGAACATACCCCAAATCTCTATATAATTGCCAGTGACCTCTGTGATTTCAAAAAGTTAAAAGTAAGAAGATTTTCAAAGAAATTCTTTTTTTTCTTCTGAAAACCTCTTATTGGCCTCATCATGGCCATTCCCATTTAAACTACCCATACTACCGGTATGTCATCAAATTAGATAAAACAATAATCAATTGTCATTTCTTTATATGTAAATTAATGTCAAGTAACATACTGTACCTTTTCTAACTGTTTTTCCCAGACCTCCAATTCTGCTTTGTAACTCTTTTTCTTACTCTCCAGCAATTTCTAACAAATATGATGAAACATTATGGGTCAATCAAATGTCAATAGCCTTTTTATACATGAAAACTGTAAATAAATGGTAATTAATTAAACATGTATACATAAAAAAGATCCCCTCTGAACTTACCTCATCAAGGAATTCTGGTTTTGACTTAAACAGATACATCAGCAAGTCTTCATTTCCTTTCTTGTGCAAATTTATGCTCTGCAAAATAGTGAGAAAATCTGCAATGTCAATCATCATAGAACCAGAAGTATAGTCTCGCCTGTCATCCTCCATGTAATTAGTTCCTGTATTCAGCACAACATTACTCAAAGTTTTGAGAAGTTCAAATTACATTTTGATTAAACCAATATGAGTTTTTCTTCTCAAACCATTACCTTAATCAAAGTTTTGAGAAGTTCAAATTACATTTTGATTAAACCAATATGAGTTTTTCTTTTCAAACCATTGCTTTTTATACATAAATTAAACTTACAAGAGGAGGATTTTAGTTAGTTCTTAGGATCCAGAGTAGAACCCCAACAATTAGACAATATACATTGATTGAGCTCCATTACAGACTTTAAACAAATCAGCAACTGTCAAACTTGAAATATATTATGGAATAGATTTTACTGCCACTTTTTCATTTGACTTTGTGTAATTTTGTTTTTAGAATTCTAAAATGATACTATTGATACAACAAATTTATATTAATTCATTTTAATACAATGTATTAATTAATTTGAGATCAAAGCTTTGCATTATTTGAGAAAATGAGGTTTCCTAATAAAAATAAACCTTTCAGAATTTAATAAATAAAAATCGCTTCAGACTAAAAAATTCAAATTTAAAACTTTCAAATGACATTTTGGTTTTGAAATAGATATTGTTTATGAGCAAAAATCTAAAAAAAATGCAAAGTTTTCATGAGGTTTCATTGATAGTTTGTAAATTCCATTTAAATTCAGTTTTTTTTACCATCTACACACATTTTCAAGTCAACTTTGTTATATTCCAACAAAATGGAGTGTGCAAAAGCATTATGGAGGACATGGAATGGTAAACGTTTCTTTGCAGAAAAAAAAAATTGTGGAGAAAATAATATAATTTTAATCAGTCAAAAACACCAGTGAAAAAAGGTGTTTGTTCTAAAAACTATTCATTACAGGTGCAAATATATATCACAGTCCCTAAACTATATTTTATTTTGATTAGGAAGTGACAAAAATCAGAGCTTATGGCTCTGATATCTTACTTCTTTGCATAGAATTTTGCTACCGGTAGTTTAAAAACTCTAAAACTTATTGGTGGGTAGGTGCAGTTGCACACTATAAAGACGAACCAACCTGTCCAATTCAGGGGATAGTATGCGTGCATTTTTCGATGCAGATGCCAAAATGATTAGAAGTTATTATAAATCAATTTGAACATTCTTTTATGATAATTGATAAAATAAGGACACACAATGCCACTAATGAGATTAACTTAGTTGAAACTAGTCTTGTAGTTTGACATCTTTTTGAAAACAGAGGACCCACAGTACTACTACAGTACTATTTCTAGCCTTTCATATGAGGATACACAATGCATCAATTATCTTGCTTATGAAACAATAACCTTATACAACTTACAAACAAAAGTTTATAGGATCACCCACCATTTTTCCCATATCATAACATAACATTAGGTATTAAGCCTTTCTGACAATGGCTACATAAGGTCAGAAACATTATTTTCTGTAATATTCCAAGATCTGGAAGTGCAAAACAAATTTTCAAGTTTGAGATTGCAGTTAAGAATATTCTGAAACAATGGGAAATATTTTTCCACTTGGTGTTACTCCAATCTGATATTGCCATATGAGGGAAACAATGCACGGGAAAAATCCCACCAAGGATAAAGTCATATCATAGGTGGATAATAAACCAATTTTTATTTTATGACATTCTATGTTTGTCAAAATAAATCATAAATAACTCAATATGGTCACAATTAGGTATTGTAGCAAGTCAAAATAAATCATTAAATGGGTCATAACTGTTATCTCTTTTATAGCTCTAATAAAAATATTAAATATGTCATGATTTTCATTGGGGCATGTGTTTTCCATAACCATATAACACATAATATACTGTGTGAAAAATACATGCTTCAGGAGAAAATTCCAAATACAATATAAGTCGGTCATTGGCTTTCTTAGCTGAATTTCATTTAAATCACTGCACTTTCGACCAATATACGCCATATTGCTTGGACTCACCTCATATTTTTTTTGGCTCACTAAAGCTCTTTTCTGCAGATCGTCTGGAATGAGCCTCGTGCCTTGCTCCTTGAAAGCATCCTGCAGTAACAGATCAGTCATGTTGCAATGTGAGGATTACAGAAAATATGAGAATGTCCTGATCTTGTTGTTATGGCATCTCAAATACATTCCAAAATGGTATTTACTTACAAAGCATTTTTTAAGTTTCATGCATTGGTCTCACTGACAAGTTTGAAACTACTTGTTGATGTAAGAAAGAATCCTGCAATTTTGTTTATCTATGAAAACAGAGGATTAAACAGTGATGGAGAGTTAATCAATAACACTAATAGTGATACACCCACCTCCAGGTAATCACACACTGCCTGGGATTCATTTATCACAAGATCTTTGTGTTTGAAGGTTGGAACCTGAAACAAAAAGAAAATTGAACATTGTCCAAATAACAAGTACTGGTATGCAATCTTGATTACATTCAAGTTAATATTTAAATAATATCAAAAACAATTTAAATTTATAACATTTGTATTTAGCCTTATGAAACATTTTGCATTCCCCAATATTAAGGAATTCTTGACTTCTCTTGTTTAAGTTTTAATAGGTCTTAGTCAGGAAAATCTACAAATTCTAATGTTGACATACCTGCCCCCTGGGGTTAATTTTGAGAATATCTTCACCCTTATGTTCCTGCTTCTCAAATGAGACAAGTTTGTGTCCGTAGTTAGTAATTCCCTTCTCCTCCAGGGCGAGCATGACCTTCCAGCAAGGAGCTGACCCAGAGCCCCACCACAGAAACATTTCTTCTCCTGCCATCCTGGTAATGAAGTACGATTTATATCTAAAACTGACAGACCAACAATATAATGAGAGGCAGCATATACATTATTGATTCATGATGTCTTGGACATTTTTATTTAAGTCCTTTTGATTATTGATAATTAAATATTCTTTTATCAAAAACAAATAAAAGATATATAATACTATATGACAACATTTATACAAGTATCTAATCTAATAGGCTTGATCTACATCAAAATTGTGTACCGTACATACTGTATTACATATCTTTTTTCATTTATTTTATTTTTTTGGAAATCTAGATTTAGTCACTTGGTTAGCTCTGCTGAATTTCTGAGTTGTAACCGTGAATTGTATCTGTTACCTGTATGTTACCTGCTTTAATATGGGCAATAAAAAGAGAATGGGACAATTCAAATGTAAATACTTTGATGTTGTAATGCTTATGATGCACCATGTCAAAATAACCAATATTCAGCTATTGTTGCTGTATTTAACCAATAGATTAAAATAACATTATTCTTGTTCATATTCTTAATCTGCTGTTGGACTGATATGATGTTTTGGGTACCAAATAGAAAAAGATGGGAAAATCTCACAAAGCATCTTTTCATTCCAAATTACCACTGGCATTAGCATGATTAGGCTTGGGTGACGTTAAACAGTGCTACCCTTCTTTAAGCCTCATTTGAGATCAAAGTTCACTCTACCCGTGTTTACCCATCACATGCAGCTTATGGTTGAGACAGATGTCAGCTTATGGTGCTACTTCTATGTCGTATTGCAACTTATCTTCCAAATTATAGGATTAATGTTTGACAACTTTAAAGACATTTCTGCCCAATTTTAACACAGGAGTGCACCCCAGTTTAAGATTGCATAATAAGGAGTAATCCAGACTTAGAGGCACAAATATTACCATAAAAACGTTAAAGATTTACTATAAGATTTACACCATAAATCGCACACTGATATATACTCAACTGTACCAAAACTTGTTAAAATTTGTGATGATTTTGATTCGATATTTAGGCCTTTTGTGTGAAGTAAAGTAATTGATATATGACAGAATTACCCAGTTTTGTTCAGTTCAGTTCAGTTCAGAACAATGGTATGACATCATACCACCCAGCCGCTATGTTGCAATTACAAGAACTCAGCAAAGTGCATGTAGTTTTTCTAGCACCATGTACATGATGTACCAGGATTGCAAAAATTAGTCTTTCTTGGCCTAGTCACCAAAATGTTATTTTGCACACTGATGACTCAAACCAAAGTTGATTCAGGTTCTTTGCTCAAATGCAAGAGGTTGGACTTTTAAGCATATTTCAACAGATATGGTCGGGTCACTGGATTCTAAATTTTGATGTCATGAGCCATTATTGTCATTAAGATGTCATGAGATATTAAGATGACATAAGATATTAAGATGTCATGAGATATTAAGATGTCATGAGATGTCATGAGATATTAAGATGTCATGAGATATTAAGATGTCATGAGATATTAAGATGTCATGAGATATTAAGATGTCATGAGATATTAAGATGTCATGAGATATTAAGATGTCATGAGATATTAAGATGTCATGAGATATTAAGATGTCATGAGATATTAAGATGTCATGAGACAATAATTGCAATTAAGTAGAAATTACACAAACACAGCAAGAATAGACAGGTATTGATAATCGAGTTTTTACTCTTAAAGAAGTTGATTGATCGTTCAGATGAACAGATCTTTTTTTACCAGCCGAGGTGAATTTAGCAATATCGTCAGCCGGGTCGCCCTTACCTTCTTCTCTGTTCTTCTTTCAGGAAAGAGGCCGCTTGACCTAAATAATCGAATGCATGTGCTACTTCCACTATTAATATTTCAATAAAGGATAATAGTTCCGCACTTTTTGGTGTATATTGGATTATTTTTATTAACACAGAATTCTGATTAAATATCTCTATTTAATATTCTTCGATGCGTCTTATTGAAATATTATTTGGAACTGTCTGACTGCGCAAATGGGTTTACAAGAGGTAACCAAGAACACACCACTCCACCTGGTGATTTTCTAGTGTTCTCCAATCACCCATCGGCAAAACCCAGATAGGTGATCTGGAGAGGTCTGTATAGTGTTCTGCAATCACCAATCTGCAAAGCCCAGATAGGTGATCTGGAGGGGCTTGTCGAACGTCCAAGGTCTTTATTACCAATTTCAACCAAAGAAAAGTTTGCTGGAGTTGTTAGAGCTCTAGTGAAGTAAAAAATCGCCAGCTATAAAATCTGAGGTAAACCTCATGAATTATCACTAAAACAGTTGGGTGTTTAAAAAATCACATCTAAACGAGATTATGAAGGAAAAGCAAAAATCTCAGACCTCTTCGTGTTCTCCAATCACCCATCGGCGAAGCCCAGATAGGTGATCTGGAGAGGTCTGAGATTTTTGCTTTTCCTTCATGATCTCGTTTAGATGTGATTTTTTAAACACCCAACTGTTTTAGTGATAATGCATATTTTATGTATAATTATATCTAAAATCTCACAAAAAAGCTTGATTATTCTTTGGATAACATTAAATAAGGAAAATATAAATACTTGATGATAATCGCCAGCTGCATTTGCCCAAATCATTCATTTTAGTACAATAGTAGGTGTTTCAGGGATACATACTTTTTCATGAACAAACCATATCACTATTATACCAAAAATATCTGAAGCAGACAATGATTTGTTTAAAAAAATACAGACATTTAAAATGAAAAAAGATTTATTCGTTTATGTAATGAGAAAGAACTTTCAACATGTTGATGATTAATATACATTTGAATTTAAAATATTAATAATCATCAAATATTAAAATTTTCCGAAAAAATATAATTATCATAATCTTGTAATATTTATGAAAATGTCATTTATATCCACGGGCAAAATTGGTTTTAGATGCATTTAATCAGGGCAAGTATTTTAAGGGTCAAGTGACTAATAAATTAATCGTTGTATTTTGATTGGCTCCTCCACTATGGAGATAATATAATCCTGTGCATTTTTGGAATTGATTATCACATCACGATCAAAACATTTATAATATCTTTAGTATAAATAAAATCTTTTCCCAATCTATGGAATCCATTCCCACTAACGATTGGAGGTAATATTTCGCATTTTAAATTGTTTCGTGTTGATATGGTAACAAATATAATGCCATTATTAACCATTATTCTGAAGTGGTCATCTTTTTAGCAGTAAGGAGTAAGATATTTTTCACATGTTGTTACATGGCCAATTGGTGCCATTGATATAGCGAGAAAGTGAGCACAACGAGTTCAGATGTTAGTGACACATATATAATATACCAAAAATGAAGGGGGTGGGACAAAAAGAACCACACCCAGTAAAAAGCTTCTTTTTAACAGGAAATAAGCATGGAGTAAGACATTTTGCACATGTTACAAGTGAAAGCTGATAAATCAGGTCTCATCATGAAGTGACTGAAATAATTTTAAAAGTGAAGTAAAAATCCAAAACAAACAAACTGATATTATCAGTGATATACATGTACTTTTCCAACAAGATATTTTGATATATTTTGATATATAATATTTTCCGCATTTCATGCCAATTGCAATTGTGGCCGAGGCAGTAAGTGACTCTACCTCGCCATGCAGAGTAACTGGGCCAAAAAATAGACCTCCTTTGTGAATTAGAAATAATCTGTGAGTATCAAATGTATATATTTAGAAGATACTCCTGAGTAGTATTGGTATAATTTTAATTAGCATGACATATAGGTTTTATGTGACCTTCTATTGTCAATAAAATTCAATCAATCAATCAATCAATCAATACGCAGGGTAGTGGAAGTGATAGCTGGGATCCAACGTAAGTCAATCTCACCACTTACTGAACTTTCAGGATGTCTCCTTGGCCCTCATTAAAGTGCATGCAATTGCCTAAATATTTTGGTACAATAAATAATTCCAGGATTATGAGTTTTGAGTTTAACGCCAAGCTTCTCCATGCTCTCAGGCACTCTGATATTTGCAATTCGTTGAACCCCCCATCGGTGCCCCCAGCTCGGCAGCCTGAGTTCGGGCGTGGAGTGCACCAGCAGCAGCCCGGATCGTAACACAACCCACGGAAAGTTACAGCAAGTACAGCACGTGTGTACAAACACAAGTTGACACGAACTCTATGTAGAAACACGTTAACATGGCACAAGTTGTGAAAGATGAAATACAAATTGAGGAGGAAGGCACCGAAGAGAATGCAAATGAAAGTGAAAAAGGTGGAGTCATTAACACAGACGATTTTGACCGTGTCATCTGCATAGGAGTGGATGGGAGCCCCCAGGCAGAGCTGGCTTTCAGATGTGGGTAGAATTTCACAAGTTTGTCATTTCTTGAAATTCATTTTGTTATCATTGATATGTTGGTACAAACATTCAATAGAGATCTAATTCTTAACGTTAAGCTGCAATCGTGATTTGTGTCAGCTTTTTGACGGCATCAAAAAATAACCCATAACTGGCACAAGGGCAAACTGGGTCAGGGTGACACGGCCTGGGCTGAAGTAAACACGATCAGGACTGAATATACATGATATATGTGTTGCGTCTATGGTAGATCCAGAATAAAGTGACATACTTATAAGTGAAGGGCATTTATTTCAAGAAAAGGGCCTTTGACTGAGTTATAGCTCCCTACCCAAGAAAGTATGGACCATCACAACATAAAAAGCTTCCTAACTTTTGACATATAGAATGACAACATCCCAGCAGGGCCTAAGCCTAAGGCTCAGGTAAAGTTTGTCATACAGAGGTAGATTACTCCTACAACATAAATGAAATAAAAAGCAAAATAAAAACAACAATTTAATCAAACAAACCAAGAAATAAAGGAAACAACACAAAATTAAAACCGAATGAAAATGAAAACAAACACAACCATTATAGACAAACACACCAAATAAACATTTTATACATAATGCCATTAATGGTCAAATGAGTATTTAGCATATAATACTTGGCACATTCAGCAAAAGACAATAATCCTCATTCTTGGCAGTGTGTTTTTGTTGTGCTACGACCACATATCATTGAAATTTTACCCCAAATCTCACTGATTTCATGAAAGCTTAAAAACAAGATAGTTTGGCCTCTAAAGCCCAACTGGGCCACTACAACAGAGAATTCACTGGCCCAAACAGAGGACCTGATGGCCCTGGGCCACCTGGCCAGTGCATATGTCAAGGCCTGATATTTCACTTTCAGTAAAACACAATAATCCTCATTTTTGGTGGTGTGTATTGATTGTATCATAACCACATTTCATTCTCAAAATTTATCTGAAATGTCTGTTAAACAGGCTGTGGCCTCTGTGATTTCACGAAAGCTTTAAGATATATTCTCACATTAATATATTTGACCCAGCTTTGTAATTGATTTTACAAAATTATATGTAATTAATTAGAAAATATAGTCTCTTAAAACCTACCCAGTCTCCTTTCTCACTGAAACTAAAATTTCATTCTCCCTTTTCCCTGAAACTAAGAAAGCTAATTTCCCTGCCGTCCCAAAACCCCATGCAGAGCCACATTAATAACATGAGTATAATTCATCTATTTTTACCACTGACAAATCTGCTTGATAATGCAGATGGCACATGTATGTTATTGCTGGTACATTGTCACTATGTTATTGATAAAATAACATGATTGTTTTGGCATTGTCATTTTGAATTGTTATGTAGCATTGCATAGTATCCAGTTTAACCTGTATGATTTTAAAGTTATTTCCAGTCCATTAATTCATCAACATTCCATTGAAAAAAAAAAAACCAAAATAATGTTTTCTTCTATTTTTCAGATTATATGGAAAACTTACATCATAATGGCAATTTGGTTGTGTTTATTCATGCGTTTGAATTGCCCATCTTACACTCATTTCGTAAGTGTAACATATATATTACCGGTAATATTTTATGAGTGAAGGTTCAGAAACTGTGATGTAATGGACGCTCATGAAAATTTGTAATCCAGTCTCCATTAATTTTGTTTATAATCTTAAAGGTTTCAGGGTGTAGTTGACTTATAGAGCTAAAAATGGTAGCTTAAGACAGGTATCAACTTTACAATTTTGCTAAAAATATAATTTAAAAATCCAGACATTTAGTGTTTTAAATTATGAACATTTGGATTCAGACATCTATTTGTTTATGGCTATATGCAGTCATCCAGAACCATAATCTGACTTTATCACATACTTATGTTGATACTCTGAAATTTGTATGGAAAATGCATTAGTCTCATTTTAAAACATGATTTTGATACTGTATGACATAATATCTAGGCACTTCACAGAGCTATATTTTGAGGTCATTATGACATTTCTCATATGTTTATAAATCATAATATTACTGATGGTTTATAACTAAAAAAGATATGTGATATACCCCTAATGTTCCTGTGGAATCTTGCAGGCTGACCCCTCACGTGGAGGGCTGCCAGCTCCCAGAACTCTGCTCAGGCCAAAATTTGTTATCAGGGATAAAAGAAGAGAGTATTCTGCCATGCATGATTGCCAAATAATGATATACAACAACAATGCATGAACATATAATATCATGCAGTAGCCATGCATAACAAATAGACGTTTGGCTTTAACTCATCGTGATTATGATCAAGAACATTTTTTTTATTTAAAAATAATTGTAGAGGAGATGTATGTGTCACCTGAAACTTGGGAGAACACTCTACGCCATGAAGCGGACAACACTCACAAGATGGAGGAGAGACTCACAGGCATCATGAAGGAGTGTGGGGTCAGTTGGTCTGTTTTTACCTGTGCTGACTATGTCAAAATAGCCTTGCAATGAAGGGGAATTCTGTCATTCTCTCTGTTTGTCAACTTTGATTGTTTAGGGTATGGGGCAGTGATCATTTGACTTTAGTCACTGGTTGTAACATCAGGGGGCATGATTCTTTGATCTTTTGGCTCGGGAGGATGATCCTTTGATCTTTGGTCCCTGGTTGTAACAATGGAGGGGAGAGGGGATGATCCTTTGATCTTTGGTCCCTGGTTGTAACAATGGAGGGGAGAGGGGATGATCCTTTGATCTTTGGTCCCTGGTTGTAACATCATGGTCATGGGGGGATGATTCTTTGATCTTTATACTTTGGGGGGCCCGGGGGGGGGGGGATGAATACAGTCAGATATCGATCAGTGCAATTTATTTCGTATCAAAGTTTCTAACTTAAGTCATGTATACTATTATTGTTGACACCACAGATTATTACAGTACAGAATGTGACATTTGTCACAAGGTATCTAGTTAATTTTGCAGCTTTCACATCAATTTTTGTTATATAAGAAAAAAAATTATTTATCTCAAATATGCTAGACAGGGCACATAACTGTGACATTAGAATAATTAAATTCATTCATTTTAGCATATTTTATTGATTATTGAAATATTGATGACAACATAAAACCTTTTAATTGCTATTCTTAGATATTCGACCAGCAGGAAGAGATTATTAATGCTAATTTGAAAAAAATACTTGAGCCTTATTAAAGTAAAGTTTTTATATTTTCTTATTAAAGTAAAGTATTTATATTTTCTTAAAGACCATGTTTTAGCTCTGTGGCAGAAAATCCAGAAAAAAAATGGAAGAATGAATTAGTGTGGAAGTAAAGTTAAGTTTGGGATGATTAAGTCATTCTTTCTTTTTTTATGTGTATGCAGGTGCCATGCCGGTTCATAGCAAGAGGTGGTAAGCCCGGGGAAGTTATTGTTCTCACAGCTGAGGAGCTCAATGCTGACCTTATAGTGGTGGGGACCCGTGGGCACGGCAAACTGCGCAGAGCCCTGATGGGCAGTGTTAGTGGCTATGTCAACAACCATGCCCACTGTGCAGTATTAGTCTCCAGGCCGAAGGGCCGATGTCGGGTAGACTCGCGGGGATCTATAAGAACCCGCTCGGACTCCTCCAGCTCAAACAAAATAGATGAAACAAGAGTGAGAAGGAGAAACAGGAATGATTCTCAAAGATCCATCGAATCTAATGAGGATGAAGAAGAAAGGAAGAAACCAGTATTCTCTTTCCGCTTGCCAGGACGAAAAAGAAATATGTCCACATCTAGCCAAGATGAAGCACATAAACTGCATGATCCTAAACGGGATGAATTTGATGATGGTCACGCATCGCATCAATAGTACAAGTTTGATTTGAATAACCAGTTAGTTTTGTGGTGACGTTGGATTGACAGAGTAGGGCAGTTGGAGATTTATACTCAGATTGGATGTTATTTTTCAATGACCTTTCATTGGAGTAGTCAGAAAACAAGGAAATTAAAAATATTAGACAATAAAACAATCATATAAAAGTAAAGGTATGAATTAGTAACTGCCAATAAAAATAAATAAGAGACAAATTAATAAAAAGAGACATTTGCATAAGAGATGTGAAAATGAAATCATCAGGTGTCTGAAATCCTTTACTTGGGAAAAATTAACATATTTTGTAAAAATGTTTGCTAAAAAATGCAATTCAATCAAAGATGTATATGTATCAAAAAGATTCTTCAGGTTTATTTGATTTAATTTTTATCTTGCATGTGAAAGAATATTCAGTGACAATGATTGATGAAACAAAAATTATTCTTGCAAACATCCGGTAAGTATAAGTTGTGGAAGAAATGCATCTCAGAATTTGGATTACAGCATTCTTGAATACGGGGATGGAAAAAAATGACTCGAAGCAACGGGCATCACTTTTATTTTTGTACACCAAAAACCATCATACCTCACCTGCCATCTTCAATGGCACTGTCTGATTTATCAGATACCATCACAGTTAAATTTACATTGTTTTGAGATTACTGCTTAAAGATTTTCAATGCCTCATTTTAATGGGATAATTTTATGTTTTATTACGTTATTGAAGACAATTTATACATATCACTATTCTCCACAATTGGTATCTAATCGCACAACTTGAAACAAGTTGAAAGTGTTTGTTTTGTAATTTAAAAAAATATTTATCACATATTTTCTGCAGTTTAAAAAATATTGATCCAGGCTGGGAAGACCTCTGAATTTAGCCATTATTGGTGAAGTAAATATTGTGAATGTCATTTAAGTATTTTGTTAAATATGAATTATGTTGGTTCCAGGTAGTTTGCAATCTCCATGAGATTATTATCAGGGTCTCTGATGTAAATTGACAAGATTGGTCCATTGGCTCCTGTCCTGTGAACAGGTCCCTCCTCTATTTCTATGTTACAGCTCTGAAAAGAGACAAATACATAGAAATCAGCTAGGCTTGCACAAGTATACACCATTTTTCTTGTATCAAATAGAGACAGAATAAATATCATGATTGAAACTATTCTTATTTGATATGTATAAAGTTCTATTTGAAATGATCTGACCCATTCAGGACAGTTTTTTTTTAATTGCAAAGAGTTTGTGTCTGAGCATCTGGTCATATCAGTATAAAAACAACTATTTGGCCATAAACTCTACTCTATGAATGTGCTGACAAGAAGGGTATCACATATCACTTGTTTTAACCAACACTGTTTAAATGTGAAAAGTGCTAGTACATTCCCACATGATGCAGAATATGAGTTTTGATTGACATTTTTGTGAACTAAGTCAGTTGAAAGATCTAAAAACTGAAAATAAAGAAAATGTACAGCTTTGCTCATTGACATATGGCTGAAAATCGTTAATGTATTGATTGCAAGTGTTTTATATGTTTTGTAAATATTTGCTTTGGAGAATATTATTGAGAACTAAAGGTCATTGAAGATTTCACTTTCTTAAAATTCTAAACAAAATAGCTGAAGCTTTATGAATAAATCAAAAAGTTTCTTAAACATGTGTTCATACATTGTTATTAGTTACTCTGTTATGTATATTTTATCAATATAGAACCATAAATCTTGAATAAACTTAAAATATTTATTTATAATAGTGCAAAAGATATAACACTTTGCAACGCTGTTCACCTGCACATGGGATATGACATCTTTGATTGGTGTCTTGCTGATGAAGCATAGATCAGCAGAACCAGGGGTTGGATGGACAGCTTTCGGTTCAAACTCTTTACCACTCTCATGCAGATTCATTTTCTGTTGACCAAATTTCAGGGCATGACGAGTCTGCATCATCTTGTCCTTCAATTGAAAAATTAATTGGATTTTTGTTATAAAAGGGAAAAACTGACATCCACATAAAATTACAAAAGGTGGTGCTCCTTTTGTAACAAGGGTAGATGGATAAAAAAAATAACACAGGAAGTACAGAAACAAAATGAAATATTTCAACAAATAAACCAAAAATAAATAATTTCAACAAACAAAACAAAAATTTGTTCATTGACTGGCAATGATGTTCTCAAATTAAACTTTATGTTTTGTCATTGATGACATCACTGCTTTTTCATTGTTTCCATGGATTAGAAATATACATGCACAATGGCTAATAAGAATCTTATACATACCGTCATACGGTATCATCTTTGATATTGTATGTACATGGTCAAAATAAAACAAAAAAAATTCACAAAAACAAATCATAACTCACAGGAGGACTCCACCTTCCCCATGATCATATCGATCAGAGTTAAATAGAGTATATTTAACATGAAAGTCTTCTTTTTTTTAAAATAATTTTATGCAATTTCCTTTCTGAAAATGTTATTTATATGGAAACAGTATCTTTTTTCACATAGAGCGTTTTGTAAAATTATAGGAGTATTTTTTCGAAGAGATTATATTGTTATTGACTAAGATTATTTAGGTAATTGTCTTTTTACTTTTGATTAATTTCTTTCAAATAAATTGTGAAAAAACATTTGCATATGTTAGAGAATTCAGTGAGGAAGATTTGACCAATAAGATCTTACCTGAAATGTTATGTGTTCCATGCCCAGTACATTGGTGTAAAAAATTACAGTTGCCTCAATATCTCGCACTGTCAACACAAGATGATCCAAATGGGTAATACCTAACATTTTGAGAATTCCAAGATCAGAATTTTTCTGAAACAGATGATCAGATTATATTCAAAACAATATTTGTTTGTGCTGATAAGTTATGATGATGATCTGCAACCCTTTTACACAGGCTTATTGCATTCAGCATGTGATGTGAGTGCTATTGGGCGTGTTTCACCCTAATTGGTGAAAAGCATCAGTGACAGGTCTATAGGAGTTTATATTAGTCGAAATATGGTCCTTACCGGTCTCTTTTATGTACTATAGTGTTTCATACTTTTCTTGCACATTCGTATTCACAAATCTGATATCAATATACCAAAACACTTTCTACCAACGTCAGTGATGTGTCATTTTTAAAACTTTTATATAATAAGGTTTTATGACTTAAATCCAGGTTTGATCTTATCTTGTACTTAAATGCAAACATTTCTCTTCAAACCTTTTGATCTCAAAAGCACCACAAAAATATGAGGTGTCAGACATTTCACTGACTGGCACAATGCGCATCACATGCCGAATACAACAAGCCTTTTACCATGTTTATGCCACCGCATCATGAGAAACATAATCATGCCACCAGCTACAGTGTTGGGGAGTAGCAAGTTCAACTATATTCTCATGTTCCCCCAATGGCTGAGCGAGGGTTGAAAATGTAATTGTATTCTTTTCAGTAAATAACATATATCTGGGCAGCACATACCATGTAGCCAAGGTTTGGTTAGATGTTGGGTAATATACTATTTTCTTCATCTAAAATATTGTGAGCATGATTTAGACTTTCTGAATTTGGCATTTTTCATTACATTATGCTCTGATTGTCATTATTTTGTTGAACTACTTTGACATTTTATGATGGCAATTTTACGAATGATTTTATTAATACGATAAACATATGTACACGGAAATTAATAACTTTGAATGATCAATGTGCATTTTAAGCTTTTGTTTTGTTTGGATGGCTAAAATAAATTGCCCCTCATACAGCTGTATAATAAATGCACAGGAAAAGTGGTGCTCCACATTTACTAGATGGGGAATAAATTGCCCCTCAAACTGTTACTCTGACCGTTTAAGGCCTGTCCTTGAGATTTAAGCAGACAGCTGTATAATACAGCTGTATAATACATGCACAGGAAAAGTGGTGCTCCACATTTAATAGATGGGGAATAAATTGCCCCTCAAATTGTTACTCTGACCTTTTAAGGCCTGTCCTTGGGATTTAAGCAGACAGCTGTATAATACAGCTGTATAATACATGCACAGGAAAAGTGGTGCTCCACATTTAATAGATGGGGACAAAACAAAATTTACAACAAACAAAACAAAAACTACAACAAACAAAACAAAATTTACAACAATCAAAACAAAAATTACAACAAACAAAACAAAAATTTCAATAAACAAAACAAAGTTCCTTAAAAATTTTCTGGGGTGCAAATCATCGATCAGACTTTTGCTTGCCATTTCTGTGTCCGATTTACACCAAATGTGAACTAAACCTACTCACAGTTCCATGCTCTAAAATATTTCCAAGCAATATCCTATTTGATTTGATTTGATTTGATTTGATTTGATTTGATATGTTGGCCGCTCCACTTTTGTCTCGTGGGCACTCAGAGCTTACGCAGCATGGCTATCCAGCTAGAGAGGAGACCCAATACGCACTATCCCCAATCTGTGAATAGCACTCGTGCTGACCGCCCGGTGCAGGCCCCTACACTGATGAAAAGCTACCCTATCTAATTATCACCTTCTGCACTGACAACTTTCACCTCAACACTCACTCCTTCCCTTGGGGCCTACAATCCCCAGCGCGCTAAAGGGCGTCCAATATCCCTATACAGCCTGAGGCGTCCAATATCCTCGTAAGCCCTACCAATCACAACTAGAGGCTAAAAATGTCCTCCACGTGAGTACCTAGTGATCTTCAGCACCTTCATATCTACCAGCTGCCTCCTTACCAACTTTTCTAATCCCACCGAGACTACATCCTAAGTAACCGACATCCCCCACTAAACTATGACTACCACTCCTTTTCTTTCTCCGCCTGAAAAGGACCTACAAGAAATAAAATCATTAGTACCATAATCTCACCTAGACTACATCCTAGATAACCAACATCCCCCACTAACTATGACTAACATTTTTCTCACCATCCTGATCCAGACCTGCAAACCCTACAAATCACAATAACAATTAGTGGCTGCAAATAACTGGAACAAAAAATAAATATCTTCATCTCCTGAAACACCAAGGAAAAATTAAGATTTTAACACCGAGACTACATCCTAGATAACCAATATCCCCCACTAACTATGACTAACATTTTTCTCATCACCCTGTTCCAGACCTGCAAACCCTACAAATCACAATAACAATTAGTGCCTGCTAATAACTGGAACAAAATATAACTATCTTCTTCTCCTGAAAAAATAAAAATTTTAACACTCCACTTACCTTAATTTTCTTCTTTATGCCCAAATCATAAGAACAATACAGTACTACCTTATTTCTATTCATGATATATCCAAATATCAGTCAAACCATGGTGTCCAATGTCGTCTGCTATTTCCCGCATTTTTGTCTCCTTGACCTTGTCTCATCCTCATCCATTTCTTCTCAAAAAATCCTACTTATCTGTTTGTATACATATATAACAAGCATCATCCGTATCTATATATATTCCCAAAGATGTTGATGCAAAAATTCCGAATTGAAAAAGTTTTTTTATCATAACAATTGAAGAATTTAAGTTTTCAATGAATCGTCTGCTTCTTTCCCGCTCGTCGCCATCTTGCTCTTGATTGATTTGATTTGATTTGATATGCTGGCCGCTCCACTTTTGTCTCGTGGGCACTCAGAGCTTACGCAGCATGGCTATCCAACTAGAGAGGAGACCCAATACGCACTATCTCCAATCTGTGAATAGCACTCGTGCTGACCGCCCGGTGCAGGCCCCTACACTGATGAAAAGCTACCCTATCTAATTATCACCTTCTGCACTGACAACTTTCACCTCAACACTCGCTCCTTCCCTTGGGGCCTACAATCCCCAGTGCGCTAAAGGGCGTCCAGTATCCCTATACAGCTTGAGGCTTCCAATATCCTCGTAAGCCCTACCAATCACAACTGGAGGCTAAAGATGTCCTCCACGTTAGTACCTAGTGATCTTCAGCACCTTCATATCTACCAGCTGCCTCCTTACCAACTTTTCTAATCCCACCGAGACTACATCCTAGGTAACCGACATCCCCCACTAACTATGACTAACATTTTTCTCATCATCCTGTTCCAGACCTGCAAAACCTACAAATCACAATAACAATTAGTGGCTGGAACAAAATATAACTATCTTCATCTCCTGAAAAAAACAAGAAAAATAAAGATTTTAACACCCCACTTACCTTAAATTTCTTCTTTATGACCAAATCATGAGGACAATACATTACTACCTTATCTCCACTCATAATATACCCAAAATTCAGTCAAACCAAGGTGTCCAAAGTCGTCTGCTATTTCCCGCACTTTTGTCTCCTTGACCTTGTCTCATGGTACAATTGGTAGTCATGCTCATCCATTTCTTCTCAAAAGAAATGGATATTTAAGATTTCCAAGCAATATCCAAGATTTCCAAGCAATAGTTTGGATGGCTAAAATAAATTGCCCCTCATACAGCTGTATAATACATGCACAGGAAAAGTGGTGCTCCACATTTACTAGATGGGGAATAAATTGCCCCTCAAACTGTTACTCTGACCGTTTAAGGCCTGTCCTTGAGATTTAAGCAGACAGCTGTATAATACAGCTGTATAATACATGCACAGGAAAAGTGGTGCTCCACATTTAATAGATGGGGAATAAATTGCCCCTCAAATTGTTACTCTGACCTTTTAAGGCCTGTCCTTGGGATTTAAGCAGACAGCTGTATAATACAGCTGTATAATACATGCACAGGAAAAGTGGTGCTCCACATTTAATAGATGGGGACAAAACAAAAATTACAACAAACAAAACAAAAACTACAACAAACAAAACAAAATTTACAACAATCAAAACAAAAATTACAACAAACAAAACAAAAATTTCAATAAACAAAACAAAGTTCCTTAAAAATTTTCTGGGGTGCAAATCATCGATCAGACTTTTGCTTGCCATTTCTGTGTCCGATTTACACCAAATGTGAACTAAACCTACTCACAGTTCCATGCTCTAAAATATTTCCAAGCAATATCCTATTTGATTTGATTGATTTGATTTGATTTGATATGCTGGCCGCTCCACTTTTGTCTCGTGGGCACTCAGAGCTTACGCAGCATGGCTATCCAACTAGAGAGGAGACCCAATACGCACTATCTCCAATCTGTGAATAGCACTCGTGCTGACCGCCCGGTGCAGGCCCCTACACTGATGAAAAGCTACCCTATCTAATTATCACCTTCTGCACTGACAACTTTCACCTCAACACTCGCTCCTTCCCTTGGGGCCTACAATCCCCAGTGCGCTAAAGGGCGTCCAGTATCCCTATACAGCTTGAGGCTTCCAATATCCTCGTAAGCCCTACCAATCACAACTGGAGGCTAAAGATGTCCTCCACGTGAGTACCTAGTGATCTTCAACACCTTCATATCTACCAGCTGCCTCCTTACCAACTTTTCTAATCCCACCGAGACTGTATCCTAGATAACCAACATCCCCCACTAACTATGACTAACACTCCTTTTTTTCTGCCTGAACCTGATCTACAAGAAAAAACTCATCAATACCAACGCCTTGTCCTATCTCCAACCCATCCTGCTCCAGAGTATTGACTGAAACCCAGAAAAAAAGGAAACCATGCAGTAGCACAAAAGACATATAGGTTAACACTCACCTTGAAAATCCTTACCAGAAAACCCCCTTCCTGACATGTCCGTGAAGCTCGTCCCACATTCACTTTCGTCCCATATTCGTCCCACATTCGTCCCACATTCGGTTTGTCAATTTTTGGCCCGTATACCCATCAGACTATAACAGGAAGGTCAAGATCTTTCTGGGGGGACCCCTTTAAAGGTCAGAGGCCTTTAAAAAGGTCAGGGCCCTTTTACCTTGACAAACATATAAAATATAAGGTCGAAAACAAAGAGAAGACTAAAGTGACGAGATGCCGATTTTCGCCGTTAAATTCCCCCCTTTTTTCAATTGGAATATTAAGCTAGGGGGGTCTATGACTTTTTTGAACCAAAACCATTTTGGTGCGAGACCGGTTTTAATATGCTAGAGACCCGTAAATCGGAGAAAACCTGGAATTTTACCCATTATTTTGTGTTTGGGTACCCGGATGCCGATTTTCGCCGTTAAATTCCCCCCTTTTTTCAATTGAAATATTAAGCTAGGGGGGTCTATGATTTTTCTGAACCAAAACCATTTTGGTGCGAGACCGGTTTTAATATGCTAGAGACCCGTAAATCGGAGAAAACTTGGAATTTTACCCATTTTTTTGTGTTTGGGTACCCGGATGCCGATTTTCGCCGTTAAATTTCCCCCTTTTCTCAATTGGAATATTAAGCTAGGGGGGTCTATGATTTTTTTTAACCAAAACCATTTTGGTGCGAGACGGGTTTTGATGTGCTAGAGACCCATAAAACGGAGAAAACGGTTAACTTCAAAAAAAAATTTATGTTTAGGTACCCGGATGCCGATTTTCGCCATTAAATTCCCCCCTTTTTTCAATTGAAATATTAAGCTAGGGGGGTCTATGACTTTTTTGAACCAAAACCATTTTGGTGCGAGACCGATTTCAATATGCTAGAGACCCGTAAATGGGAGAAAACCTGGAATTTTACCCATTATTTTGTGTTTGGGTACCCGGATGCCGATTTTCGCCGTTAAATTCCCCCCTTTTTTCAATTGGAATATTAAGCAAGGGGGTCTATGATTTTTTTGAATCAAAACCATTTTGGTGCGAGACCGGTTTTGATGTGCTAGAGACCTGCAAAACGCAGAAAACGGTTTACTTCCAAAAAAAATTTTATGTTTAGGTACCCAGATGCCGATTTTCGCCGTTAAATTCCCCCCTTTTTTCAATTGGAATATTAAGCTAGGGGGGTCTATGACTTTTTTGAACCAAAACCATTTTGGTGCGAGACCGGTTTTAATATGCTAGAGACCCGTAAATCGGAGAAAACCTGGAATTTTACCCATTATTTTGTGTTTGGGTACCCGGATGCCAATTTTCGCCATTAAATTCCCCCCTTTTTTCAATTGAAATATTAAGCTAGGGGGGTCTATGATTTTTCTGAACCAAAACCATTTTGGTGCGAGACCGGTTTTAATATGCTAGAGACCCGTAAATCGGAGAAAACTTGGAATTTTACCCATTTTTTTGTGTTTGGGTACCCGGATGCCGATTTTCGCCGTTAAATTCCCCCCTTTTTTCAATTGGAATATTAAGCTAGGGGGGTCTATGATTTTTTTTAACCAAAACCATTTTGGTGCGAGACCGGTTTTGATGTGCTAGAGACCCATAAAACGGAGAAAACGGTTAACTTCAAAAAAATTTTTATGTTTAGGTACCCGGATGCCGATTTTCGCCATTAAATTCCTCCCTTTTTTCAATTGGAATATTAAGCTAGGGGGGTCTATGAAACACAAAATAATGGGTAAAATTCCAGGTTTTCTCCGATTTACGGGTCTCTAGCATATTAAAACCGGTCTCGCACCAAAATGGTTTTGGTTCAAAAAAACACATCAGACCCCCCTAGCTTAATATTCCAATTGAAAAAAGTGGGGAATTTAACAGCGAAAATTGGCATCCGGGTACCTAAACATAAATTTTTTTTTTTGAAGTTAACTGTTTTCTTCGTTTTACGGGTCTCTAGCACATCAAAACCGGTCTAGCACCAAAATGGTTTTGGTTCAGAAAAATCATAGACCCCCCTAGCTTAATATTTCAATTGAAAAAAGGGGGGAATTTAACGGCGAAAATCGGCATCCGGGTACCCAAACACAAAATAATGGGTAAAATTCCCGGTTTTCTCCCATTTACGGGTCTCTAGCACATCAAAACCGGTCTCGCACCAAAATGGTTTTGGTTCAGAAAAATAATAGACCCCCCTAGCTTAATATTCCAATTGAAAAAAGGGGGAATTTAACGGCGAAAATCGGCATCCTGGTACCCAAACACAAAATAATGGGTCGAATTACAGGTTTTCTCTGATTTACGGGTCTCTAGCACATCAAAACCAGTCTCGCACCAAAATGGTTTTGGTTCAGAAAAATCATAGACCCCCCTAGCTTAATATTTCAATTGAAAAAAGGGAGGAATTTAATGGCGAAAATCGGCATCCGGGTACCTAAACATAAAATAATGGGTCGAATTACAGGTTTTCTCTGATTTACGGGTCTCTAGCATATTAAAACCGGTCTCGCACCAAAATGGTTTTGGTTCAAAAAAGTCATAGACCCCCCTAGCTTAATATTCCAATTGAAAAAAGGGGGGAATTTAACGGCGAAAATCGGCATCTCGTCACTTTAGTCTTCTCTTTGTTTTCGACCTTATATTTTATATGTTTGTCAAGGTAAAAGGGCCCTGACCTTTTTAAAGGCCTCTGACCTTTAAAGGGGTCCCCCCAGAAAGATCTTGACCTTCCTGTTATAGTCTGATGGGTATACGGGCCAAAAATTGACAAACCGAATATGGGACGAATGTGGGACGATGGTATATATATGGTATTTTGCATCTTTATATTTGGGGTATATATATGGTAATGTGTATCTTTATATATGGGGTATATATATGGTATTGTGTTTCATTATATATGGGGTATATATATGGTATTATGTATCTTTATATATGGGCTATATATATGGTATTGTGTATCTTTATATATGGGGTATATATATATGGTATTGTGTATCTGTATATGTAGGGTATATATATGGTATTGTGTATCTTCATATATGGGGTATATATATATATGGTTTTGTGTTTCTTTATATATGGGGTATATATATGGTATTGTGTATCTTTATATGTGGGGTATATATGAGGTATATATATGTGTTTCTTTATATATGGGGTATATATATGGTATAGTGTATCTTTATATATGGGGTATATATATATGGTATTGTGTATATCTTTATATATGGGATATATATGAAGTATATATATGGTATTGTGTTTCTTTATATATGGGGTATATATATGGTATTGTGTATCTTTATATATGGGATATATATGAGGTATATATATATATATATATGGTATTGTGTTTCTTTATATATGGGGTATATATATATATGGCATTGTGTTTCTTTATATATGGGGTATATATATGGTATAGTGTATCTTTATATATGGGGTATATATATGGTGTTGTGTATCTTTATATATGGTGTATATATGGTATTGTGCATCTTTATATTTGGGGTATATATATGGTAATGTGTATCTTTATATATGGGGTATATATATGGTATTGTGTTTCATTATATATGGGGTATATATATGGTATTATGTATCTTTATATATTGGCTATATATATGATATAGTGTATCCTTATACATGGGGTATATATATGGTATATATACCCCATATCATGACATGGCGAAATATGTATCATGTCAGATCTTTGTATGTCAGCTGCCCCCCATCTCTATGGACAGCACTGACAAACTCATCTCTTCACACACTATGTATAATATTGATATTCAAAATGCTAAATGTACATCAAAAATCCTGTTCCTAGCCAATCCTCCATCAATCCCAAAACCATCAGCCTCAAAAGTTGTTACATCTAGCACAAATCACTCCCTACTGCCTGAAATGTACAAAACATGGTGCGACAGCATCAATAGTAGGATAAAAATGAGTCACGGGAAGTTCCCCATAGATGTAGATACCCACATTGTCATCTCAGAACATGAGTCTAGCTCAGATGATAGTGATGCTGATCTTTTTGTTGATTTCTCTGATGCAGACTATCCGAATGAAAAAGTCGAAACAGAGGTACCCACTGATGCTGCGTCAATGCTCATAGGTAGGGGTGGTGAGAGTATCCAGAAAATGGAGACTGATAGCAACACTAAAATTAGGAAAATTGAAAAGTACAACAAAAAAGAGAAAACCTCACACATGGTTATCAGAGGCACCCCCTGGGGATAGCCAAAGTCCTTGTCAGCATCAGAGACAAATTGCAAAAGTATGAGGAACAAAAAAAGACACCCTGTCAACATTTTAAGAAGGGAAACTGTTTTAAGGGAAAGGCATGTAACTATGACCACTCAGAAGGCAATAGGCAGAAAACCACCAGTAGCCCCAGGGCCAACCCCAAGGGACATAAAAGACACAGAAAAAACTGACGGTGTCCCAGTGAAGCTGGAAACAGGCAAAACAGGCAAAATCTTATTGTAAAACACACCATCATACAGTGTTGTATATGTGAAATGTCCAGGAGTAGCAAAATAAAATGTATTAATATGAGAAAAATGAAATCGATTGTTACAATCTTTACAAACAAAGTGAAAACCACATTGAATATTTTTCAACACTGTATAAATGAAAACGGAAATAAAAATGAAGAATGCTATTCAATTAGTGATGGGTTATATATTACTGAAAAATTGCCTTGTAATTGTGTGAAGGCCCATAAAATCAAATTTAAAATAAAAAATAAAATGATCAAATTAATTCCTCACCCAAGAAAAATAAAAAAACCTGGGCCTCATAGTCTAGTTTCACGTACTGGGAAATTGAAATTGAAATTGGTCATAAAAAACCTAAAAAACCGAAACAAAATACATCTTTTAAAACTAGAAATACTAAATGAAATCAATGTGAACAGTCTTGCATTAATCTTAAAGGGTGTTCCCCAATTGGACACTCTTAATGGAAATCGTCTAAATATAACTACTAGGTCACGTGACACACATGACGCAGCACGTTGGGGGAATACCAAGACCAACTCTGACAGTAGATCGATAAATACGAGCTTAAAACCGAAAATTCGTAACAAAATACCCTCGCATACGCAAATATACAACAACAAAACCATAACACAAGCCACCAGACCCGTGAGGTGTACGAAAACATATAATAATGATCGATATAAGAAACGCTTAGCCACGCCCCCTTAGCCACGCCCCCCGAGTCGCTGATTGGCTGCTCGGCGCTGCACCAAGAGGAAATCCCTTCAGGTGACGTCACAGGGTCGCTGACCGGATTTCCCTATCATGGACATCTTAATGAAACGAGTCGTAGCTGCCCAACAAATGCATTAATTGATTCTACATATAAAAATAAACCGAGGCAGACACATAAAAGCGCTCTGAGGAATAGCATTAAAAATGAAATGATCATCGCTGTCTCAAACGCACAAAGTGTAGGAAACAAGATAGAGCACATACACCAATATATCTATGAAAACAAAATTGATATTTTCTTTATAACGGAATCATGGATTAATTCCACAAATGAACAAAAAATACTTCCGGACCTAAAGAAAAATAATTATGATGTTGTACATGAACCTAGGCCCCTTAGGTCAGGGGGAGGCCTGGCTGCTATACATCGGGATGAACTGGACATCACAAAAATTGATCATAATCATAATATTAGCACTTTTGAACTAATGGAAACGAGAATTAATACTAATACCAGGGCCCGATTTTTCCATCGTACTTCAATTTGAAGTACGTGCTCAGATCCTAATTTCACGCTCAGATTTGAAGTTTTGCTCAGATTCTGAGCATATACACAAATCCGATTTTTCCATCATGCTTGGAAAACACAGACTTCAAGTTTTTTCTCAGATTTGAAGTTCATGCTCACATTCTGAGTATTTACTCAGATCCAAGATTTTTGGATTTTTCCAATGTGCTTAGACATTTTTCTTGCTCAGATTCGGAGTTTTCATGCTTAGATTCTGAGACAGCTCAGAGGCTGGCTTCAAGCTGAAGTCAATGCTCCAAAGTATGAATTTTTACGAAATATTGAGCAATTTATGTTAAATTAAAGGATTAGATATGGTTTAATTGAATAGAAACACATGCAGATGCATTCCCAGTCACTGGAAAAGTTGTTACGTTACATAAAGTGATCCCCCATTCCGAGCCCCTTTTATCCCCTATTTTGGGCCTCTGTATTTTCTCATTTGAATATGACGTCATGGGAGTATTTACTCAATTAAACAATGGAAATATGACGTCATATGGCTCAAGTACGTACTTCAAGTCTGAGCAAATACTTCGTGAAGTAAGCACGATTGAGATTCTGAGCATGATGAAAAAATCCAAAATACTTCACTTTGGGAAGCAAACTTCGGTAAGTATGGCTTCAAATCTGAGTACATGCTCAGATTTAAGATTTGAAGTACGATGGAAAAATCGGGCCCAGGGTCTGTACTGTTGTCACAATCTACAGACCTGAACCATCGGAGAAAAATAAATATACATATACACAATTCTTTGAAGAATTCTCGGAGGTACTATCACATTACAGCACATATACCCACGAAGTAATTCTTACTGGAGACTACAATTTCCATTTAAATAAACCCGAAAGGCCAAATGTAATTAAATTCAACGATCTTCTAGATCTGCACAATCTAGAAAACCATGTTAAAGAACCAACACATATTCTTGGAAACACATTAGATTTATTAATATCTAGTGTACATAGTAACATTGTAAAGCGACACCTAGTGGATGAAAAGTTATCAGATCACAATATAATTAAAATACATCTGAATCTACAATCAAAAATAAAACATAAAAAGAAGATATCTTATAGAAACTTCAAAAAAATGAATATTGAAAGGTTTATGGAAGACATAAAAGAAAATTTTGTTGATAAAACGTCATATTGTGACAATGATCTCGATAATCTCCTAAACCATTACAACAGGTTGACAGATGTCCTAGATAAACATGCCCCGGTTATAGAGAGAACCATACACGTCAGGAAACCGGCTCCGTGGCTATCGGATGTCATTCACTCTGAAAAGAGAAAAAGAAGAAAATTAGAGAGAAAACATAAAAAATCAGGTCTAATATCAGACAAACTACAATATCAAGCGCAACGAAACAAATATAACGACATGATAAACAAGGATAGATGCAAATTTTATTCTGACAAAATAAATTCAAATAAATCTGATCCAAAGAAACTTTTTAAAATACTAAATGGACTGCTTCACACAAAGGAAGAAACTCCTTTTCCAAAACATGAAGATAATAAAGCACTGGCGACGGAATTTAATAATTTTTTCCTAGAAAAAATTACGGCCCTGCGACATGAAATGGATGTTAAATTACCAAATCCACCTCTTATAGTCGAGGAGCCAAAATTTAAAACAAGACTAAATAAATTTGAGCCATTAATGGAATCCGATGTTAAAAAATTATTACAGCAATCTGCCAATAAATCTTGTGAACTCGATCCAATCCCAACATGGCTACTAAATGAATGTATAACTCATCTGCTGCCGTTAATAACTGAAATTATCAATAAATCAATAACATTAGGACATATGCCAGATGACCTGAAAATGGCCATCATCAGGCCCCTAATTAAGAAATTAGGCTTGGAACTGCTTAAGAAAAATTACAGACCAGTATCGAACTTAGCATATTTATCAAAGCTAATTGAAAGGGCAGTTGCAAAGCAATTTGTCAATCATCTGATTATTAATGATATTCGTAGCATGTTTCAATCAGCATACAAGGAATTTCACAGCACTGAGACAGCATTGCTAAAAGTACACAATGACATATTAATGGACATTGATAGAAATAAGACAGTGATTCTTATACTTTTGGACCTGTCTGCGGCCTTTGATACTATTGACCACGGTATTCTATTAAATAGATTGGAAAAAAGATGTGGCATTGGAGGGACTGCACTCAAATGGATCAGGTCATACTTATCTCAAAGAAAACAATGTGTGACTATTGATGGAAAAAAGTCTGATAGCATGAACATTAAATATGGTGTCCCGCAGGGTTCAGTTCTCGGTCCAATCCTGTTTACCACATACATGGACCCACTTGCTGATGTGATTGGTAAATATGGACTGAAACACCATGTCTATGCTGACGACACCCAACTCTACATCACTCTGGATCCAAGCTCCAATGATGCGATGGAAAGATCCACAAAAGAACTGGAGGAATGCATCAGAAAAATCAAAATCTTCCTACTGGAAAATAAAATGAAGATCAATGATGGAAAAACTGAAATGCTAATATGTGGAAAAAGCTCAATTTTGAAAAATAATAACCACCCTACTAAAATTACCGTAGGATCAGATGATATTTTCAACTCTGAAAAAGTTAAGGATCTTGGGGTAATCCTGGATCAGGAATTATCCATGAAATTACAAATTAGAAAAATATGTAAAAATGGCTATTTTCATGTCAGAAACATAAGAAACTGTCTTGATGAAAAAACTGCAAATACACTAGCTCATGCTTTCGTTACATACACTCTGGACTACGGAAATTCTCTACTGGCTGGAGTGCCAAAATGTGAGCTAGCTAAACTGCAAAAATTACAAAATGCTGCTGCCAGAGTTGTGGGAAAATTAAAGAAAAGGGATCATATAACACCTAAGCTAATGGAACTGCACTGGCTGCCTGTTGAGGCGAGAATAAAATTCAAAATGGCATTAATTACATGGAAGATACAAAATGGCTTTGCCCCGGAATATTTATCATGTATGCTACATGAAAAAACAGGGGAAAAAAATCTTAGATCATACGAAAATAATGAATATGCCATCCCAAAAACAAATTCAAAAACTTATGGTGATAGGGCCTTTTCGGCTTATGCACCAAAAAACTGGAACTCCCTACCACTAGGTGTGAAAAATTGTAAAACAATTGACTGCTTTAAAAAGAAGCTGAAAACACACCTTTATAGAGAGTACTACATACTAAAGCGCCATGAGCAGACTGAGTCTGAAATAGCGCTATAGAAATTTTTTATTATTATTATTATTATTATTATTATATATACCTCATATATAAAGATATACAATACCATATATACCCCATATATAAAGAAACACAATACCATATATACCTCATATATAAAGATACACAATACCATATATATACCTCATATATAAAGATACACTATACCATATATATATATATATATATATATATATATATATATATATATATATATATATATATATATATATATATATACCTCATATATAAAGATACACAATATATATATGCCGGCTAGAGTAAAATATAGCAACCTTATCACAACTGGACGGGTGTGGCTCAGTATAATGCAAAAAAAGGAACAAGACTACAAAAAAGGAACAAGACTAAAACTTGACACATTTTCTGCAAATCATTTTCAAAAAGTATTTTATTTTCCAGTGGTTTTGTTTTATTAATATCACATCACAGTTATTTTCCAGTGGTTTTGTTTTATTATATCACATCACAGTTATTTTCCAGTGGTTTTGTTTTATTATATCACATCACAGTTATTTTCCAGCGGTTTTCACAGTTTCGTGATATTTGTGATTCTTTCCTGACAAAGTTCGAATACTATATTGGTTTCTTGTCTCGGTTTCACTTTTCGGGCACTTCCCTTTATTGCAGCTGTTGTTGATGTTTCCTTCCAATTTTGACCTGAAAAAGTCAGAGAGCAGGTCATTTTCATAGGACTCTTCCATCCATGGATACCTGGATGAGGATGGGTCCACAGTGAAGATATCATTGGCATCAAAACCGATGTCTGGTAAAGTACTGGAGTTATCTACCAAATCGTGCACCAAACCAGAGCTACCGTCGTCGCTATATTCTTGGTTTTGTTGAACAGAAAGGAGTAATTGTTGTAAATCGGGATTGGGATCCGGAGAAGAAAATGTACTGATCGATGAAAGAAGAGAATTATCGGCATTGATTAATGTCATGTTTATCGCTCGGGACAAAATATCAAAGCCCTCTTCAGTAGCTGGCGCCACCTTGTGAATATCTTCACCCTGCGACGAAGGTGTCCCCTGGTGTTGGTTTAGTTGGATCACAGGTTCAACTTTGTGACAAAACTGATTTTGTGTCTGAGGAAATGTTTCTTGTGAATCATGGTGATGATGAGTAGACGTTGCTGGATAAATGTCACTCTGATTGTTCTCGTCAAAGTAATCCTCAATAAATAGATCCCATTCCTCGCACTGGCTTGGCAAAGCATCTGTGCTTACCAGGCTATGTGGGTTATCCCGTTCATTAACATTAGTTGATTTATGAAGGGATGATATATCACTATATCCTTTGCCTTGTCCAAGTTCGCCCACTTCTGGACTGACCGCAGGACCACCCTCCGCCAAACTAACCTCTTCAGGATTATCTACTGTAAGATTGGTTTTCTCATAATCACCCACCACGTGACCGACCTGATGCAGCACGCGCCTGAACCCCTGATGATCACCTACTGCGAGACTGGCTTCCTGAAAATTTCCCATTCCGAGACTGACCTTGTCAAGGTCACACACGGTAAGACTGACTTTCTCGGGGTCGTCCTCGGCGAGACCTGCTTCCTCTGGGTCATTCGCTAAGACACTGACCTCCTCAGCCAGGTCCAGCAAGTCCTGTGGTATGGATAAGTCTAGAGAGGCGAGAGGGCTTCTATCGCTGACGGGCAGCATCAGCATAGGGCTCCCCGCACCAGAATCCTCTCTCACCTCACCATCCTTGACGCACACTGGCTTGTTACTCTCAGTATCAGATGCAGAAAACACAAATTCTTCGCTTTGTCCCTCGGCTGACCGGTTATCATCATCAGCGATTTTCCGATCAAGACACGTGGTACATCGGGGTGGTGCGTGGTACTTCGTAGAACATCGTGGTGGTTCTTTGGCTTGATGATCCAAATTACATGGGCTAACTCTGTGGCAAGTAAAAGAACTGCGTTCCTTGTTTTGTACCATTGAATATGTTTTATTTCCACCTGTCAAATAAAAGCAATTTATATAACCAAGTGATGCGTTCTATTCTAAGTAAAAGATAATTTAACTATTCTTGCAATGAATAGATTTAAACACATTTAAAGCATTAAAACCATGTTCTGCCTTTGTCCGTTAATGTTGGTATGTTAGACATACGCTAGTTAATTCAGAATGGAATAAACTTAATCTTCTCCCTTCAACCACAACAATTGTCGAATTCATTCATTCTGTATGGGAACACTTCAACCAACTGAATGAAGTATAATTTCCCACGATAAAAAGATAGCAATCTTCAGTTATTGTAAAATTTGGTTTCATAAAAGTACATGGAACAATTTTGCGCTTCTAACAAATGATTATTGACAGTACAAAATATGGATTTCCGCAATAAAAATGTCGAGAACTAAGTTCAAAATGATGTTTCCATGTTAGTATTTAAGGTTGTGTAATTTGAAGAGAATTGTGTCTTCCTTTATTAAAATTGATCCATTAATGTATTCTATATTAGCACACATTAAAAAGAATCATTCACCTCCTTGCGGCACGCTGTTTCCTAAAAGCTCTTCTGTTTTATTGAGTGGCTTGGCATGAGAAATAGAGGGCGCTGGGGTGAACTTGTACCCGGGGAAAGCTTGGCGATGGGCAGTCAGCAATTGTGTTGATTGTTCAAAATAGGGTTGCTTGTCTGCTTGACTCATACTTCTCCATATAGTAGCTGCATAACACCACATATGTTTAAAATGAACATTTTGTTGTTAAAGAAAGATCATTTGCCATTGAGGAAGAATTCTTTAATTTGAAGCACACTTACTTTCCACAAAATAGTTCTGGTCCTTCAATTACAATAAAAGTGAGATAGTTATTTTGAATTAACTGCGGAAATTTTTAAAAATAAGTTATACAAGATTTTGATACCAAGCATCTTTGTGACGTCACTGCTGCTGAGTGATCGATGGTGGTTAACTAGGACTGGCCTCATGTGAAGACAGAACAATATGTATGCGGTGATTGGTCGCTTCACCAGACCACGTGATGTAACAAATCTCTTGTTCATCCTGCAAATCTAATATGCAGAGCAAATATTTATTGTTCCTAAGTCAGTTGAATAGTTAATCAAGTAGTTCAAAAAGGAACCATCCGTGTTACAAAAATGTTTTTAAAAATCAACTAAAATTTTCAAAATCATGTTATCAACAAATTACCTGAAATATATCTCTATTGATTCTAGCAAGTCAACTTTATTGATACTAAGATATAACTTCTAAATTATCAATAACTTTCTTACGTACCGTCTATGCACAATCTCCCTTTTCAAAGATGAAGATAGCTACCCTATTGTCTTGTTGCCAAGCAACAATGTTATTGCGGATGACGTCAGTCATGCACATAGTTACACATATGTGAAAATAACAAATGTGAAATTTTGATAAAATATATTTTATTTGACATTTATAATACATACAAAAATATATATATGCTTACATATTTACAATTTATTTAAAGATAACACATTGCTGAAATATGACCACTGACGCATCTAGTTTTTTTCCCGATCATATTCGTAAACTCCCCCAACCTCCCAGCCTACACTAACCCATATTCCACGATTTAGGTGCGGTCGCCGAGAGTATAGCACAGGAACAGAAAGGTGTGATACAAAACAATTACAATCAGAATCTTTAATTGAAAGGTTGGCTACATATCTCTCTGAATGTCAAAAATAATATATATCCTCATGGCCCTTCGACTAATTATTTTGTGATGCGTATTTAGATAATACTGTTGGATGTGGCTAGATGCTGATCTGGTGATGCGCGCGCAATGCGCACACTTTCCTCTGCATCATCCCAATGTTATATTGTATCGCAGTGTTTCTGTTTATAATCTGGAAGTGCAACGATGCAATATTACATTTTTAGTCGCATTCTTCCAATAAATAGTGATATCACTCTATACAGATCAAGGGATAACTTAAACCAGAATCGGGAGGTCAGAATCGAGATTACCATATAAGCTGTACCCCGTAAATTGGCAGACGAAACTCAGTGTAAGTCAGGCGTACCTGTCGAACTGCATACGAGTTTACGGGAGTCATCTGAACTGTCCTATATGTTCATTTGATTCATACCGTGACTACTATGCCATCACACATTGACTAACCGGGTCTCTCTCTCTATTCACTGGGGCCAGTTTAGTGGTAGCAGTCTGGTTGATATATTACAGGTGTGTGCTATGACTGGCATGTGTCTGTGGAGCTCTGAGACGCAGTGCTACTGTTCTGGTTATGTCTCTATTCACTGGGGCCAGTTTAGTGGTAGCAGTCTGGTTGATATATTACAGGTGTGTGCTATGACTGGCATGTGTCTGTGGAGCTCTGAGACACAGTGCTACTGTTCTGGTTATGTGGAGGCCGATGCCTGGAAGACTTCTGGTGTGCTCTCAGTCCAGCCAGCTGGGAATACGCACTTTGGCATACATTGCATTTGTATGGCTTTTCTCCTGAAAATAAATAAATATAAATAAAAAAATTAATAAAAATAAATATCAAGTTATACTGATCGACATTGAGGCTACAAGAGCCATTTCAATATTATTGAATGCCAAAAAATCAATTCATAATTATATTTAAAAAAAGTTTTATTGCTGGAATATGAAGCTATAGTTTTGGTGGAATGTCAAGTTTATGTTTTATTTAGCGTACCTGTGTGAAGCCTGACGTGGTTCCTGAGGGTGGAGGATTGGCTGAAGCTTCTCTGGCAGAACTTGCAAGCGAAGGGTTTCTCCAGGGTGTGGATCCTCATATGGGACCTCAGGTTGCTGCGCGAGTTGAAGCCGCGGTGGCACACCATACATTTCAGCTTCCCCGATGTGCATACCTGGGACACGGTCATCTGTACGTTTACGCGAGTGTTGTCTGAAAACAAAGGATGGAGTTAAGTTAAGTTTTTGATGGAGTTAAGTTAAGAAATAACGATGGCAAATGTTCTGTCGTGTTTTTATTGAGTGTGATTCGTCTAAGGGCGTTGGTTGAATGAGTTTCAGGCCCCCTCCTAACTCTATGGGTCCTTATAGCATACAAATGTTCAAGGGATGGACAGAATCAAGGGCGTTGAGTTTTAAAGACCTTTAAAATTAAGTTAAAAGAAATTTATATCTTTATGTTAAAAACCTTGTTCTTCTATATTGTTAGTGTAAAGAATGATGATCAAATGAAGTTTTATAGTTTTATGTACGTCCACAAGAACCCATATATCCATAAAATATGTAGAGTTTCATGTATATCCACAATAACTTGGAAGTTACAATGTTATACTACATAAGCATGTCCTAATGTAATAGTTATAGGCCTTTAAATACTTTATGTCATTGAGTCCCTATAGTGTAAGTACAGAAAAAAAACAGAATATGAGTGCAGAAAAAATCCCTGGTTCCAAAAGTTCTAATGAAAAATGAATGTATCCAAAGTTATATGAAGACATTGCATGATAAAAAAAATAGGTATGAGGTCATAACCTTGAAAATTACTATTTTGTTTCCATGTCATTTCTGAAAGGTTAAGTGTGAAATAAAATATGTGTTTTGCATTATTCCAATGTTCTGCAGGTTGTTGGGGGAAAGGCCATTTTTAAACTTTCATAAAATCACAGAGGTCACAGGTAACTTTACAGAGATTTGAGGTAATTATTTTAATGATATGTGGTCATACAAACAACAAACATATATAGTATGTAAGGAAAATGTGCTTGAAATCCCGATTTCATGAAAGTTCTAACTGTCTTGACGCTTAAGTATTGACCCTCCACTTAAAACACGGTGGCTTTTATTCGTTTTTTGTTTTTGTTTTTCGACCATACTTTAATGTTAAAAGCACAACAAGGATAAAGTTAAGATGGCTGGATATGTTTTACCTTCTGGTTGAGTGTTATTGGTGTTGCTGCGCACGGTGGGTGCCCCGGGGATGCCCATGAAGGTACTGGGCGATTCTGAATACCACACTAACAGCTCTGTGTCAGGGCTGATGCTCTGAAATAAATATCATATACGTATGCATCAAGGTACAGGTCAGAAATACATGGTATGTCACAGGAAGCAAAGTGGGAACAACTTATTGGGATAATCTGTGGTATCTAACTAATCCCATGTGTAACTTTCCTTTATAAATTTATGGAATTATCAGACAATATTTTATCATTACTTTTTGTCCTACCTTTATAGCCCTGTAGAATATTTCTGAACCAACTTGCACCACCTCAAGATTTTGTTCTTCAAATGTTCTGGCACAGTTAATGTATGTTATCCAACTCCGCTGGGGGTCGCCACCGGCATCGACAAAATGACTGATTTCTCCAGAATCGTCATACACCTGAAAATGTAAGAATACATCTTTTAAAAGATATTCGCGTGAACAAGTTTGTATTAAGAACAAGAATTTTTCATTGTACTGCATGATAATAATAGTCTCTTTAACCGACACCCTTAAAATCATATGGTGATGTTTTTCACAACTAGAGCTAATTAACATTATTCAGTTTCAAGCACATGAAATGATTTAAATCAAAGCAGCAGCAAAATTCATTTATTTTCCTTTGCAGAATAGTTGCACGTGTTGTGGGATGTTACCACACGCACATGCGTGCATGATACCACCGCGGCGGACGCTGCCTTACAAAGTGGTAAATCTAGATCATTCAATGATAAATGTTGCCGTGCAACTCCCCGTTCCTAGATCTTATCAATTTGAACTTTAATGGACATTATTGAATCTAATCAACAGCCATTTTTGTCGCGGAAACCATATGTGGCAAGATGGATAACAAAAACTTTTAGCATTGATATTTTCCATGTGGCGTTCTAAAGTCGCATTCATTGTTGGTATCTGTGTCTGTGCTTATGTGACATTGTCATGGTTTTGCTACTGATAATATTTCACTAATCAGATTTCATGTTTGTGTGTTCTGTTGCTAATCTCTCCGAGATGGATAAAAAGTGACTGGCAGTGACATAACTATATACAACTGGTGACCCATGAGCGCCCTCTGGTGGCAGCGGACAAAGCAGACATGTCAGCCTTCACATCTACCAGTCAAATGCATAATCACTGCCATAGCGTGTTAAAGTCACCCATCAACAACAAATGCAGTGAACATTTACTTGAATAACTTTCAAAATAAGGCAGTTAAAAAGTCAAAGTGTGAACTGTGTGGCCGATTCTGCTAGGGCGGCCAGTTTCAGGTTACTGATGTCCCTGGTTAAATAAGGCAGTGATAGTAGTAAGGCCAGGTGTGTGAAGATGAGACCTCCCATATTGTACATTAACACGTAAATAAGCCCTTATTCTCGTATTCATATTCTGTATTCTAATATATATAATGCAAGGTCTTAGCAGATGACTTTTAAGATAAATAGTATAAATAAGCCCATATGATTTTCATGATAATTACTGACATGGCCAAATACCATGCATTTGGCCACCTTTTATGACGTCTTGAAATATCAAAAAACATTAAATGAACGTTTTTAGCATATATGATTTTTAAAAAATCACGATATTTTGCCAAAATCAGCGATGACATTGTAAATGGCAGTATGTGTGAAACCCGAGGATGTGTGAAATGTCTGTGTGTCAATGAATGTGATATGGTGTCCTGTGTCATAATGGGTAAGCCATATGCGGGCCTTTACACCGTAACACACATTTATTATGACCCTGTATTATTCACATTAAATTATGTAAAAATTACACCCTTCTACAGCTGTTGACATAAAATATAAATCAAATATTAAATATTAAATAATGCAAGAACACAGACAAATATCTTTATTAATTAAAAAAAAACAATTATTAAAATTAATGTCATGTGATCTATAAGACGTTTTTAGTGTGGTTCAAGGAGTGATGGAAAGTTTTCTTACCTCCCACATGAGGTCATTGCTGGCGGTGTGGTCAATCTGGTGGGGAAGGAGGACCTTGCCGGGGAAAGGTCCCATGTCCGTGCCTTCCTTGATCCACGCGGCGGAGAACATGCCGAGGCCGGCGGCGGGGATGCCCGACCGGCCCGCCCTCACCTGAGGCGGCGTGGCCACAAACAGACCTCCTGAAACAGACAAAAAATGCCATCATATACGCTCTCAAACTTAGACCCAGATTAAATTAAGTGCACATTTCTCATCAATGTATATGATAAATCGGGAAATCAAATACTGGTCCTTCATATCTGATGTCGCGCCCAGATTCAGGCACCTGCACACTCAATACATTAATTTTCATATCCTAAAGAATTAGCACAAAAGCAGTTTTGCGTCATATAATGTTTTGATATCTTAATTCGTCTTTGGGTGGTATCAAGTATCGAAGCTGTCCGGGTATGGCAGATCTCGCACTTTACCCGACTATACAGACAAACCCTGAGCGCTGACCACTCACTGACCACAATCTGACTGGACACGCCATATATAAACCAGCACACAATTCATAACATTATCATCTCATATTTCAATATAAATGGTCAGTTTTGTGCAATTCAATATTACAATGTCAAGAGACATTAGCTAATCGCCCTGTTACTCTTTTATGAGGTCGGACCAAACCAATGAAAAAAAGGACGCAGCTCAGAGTAGATTTAATGGGTTCCACACTGAGAGCGATAAGTCTGTTATATGGAGAGTATCTCTCCAAAATACGTGTCCAGTACATTTATGGGGAGCCTATTCAAAAGTGACTCCCACTCTCTAAATATATATTCTTTTTGTAAAGACACAACCGATAAATATCATTTAAAAAAAGACCTAGTATTTTTAACAGAGCAACCTTCGTGCAGCATGCAAATTTAGGAGATATACCGTCCCACCACGCAGTGGTCAAATGCCCTTGTGACCCGTGGACTGGTAGTATACATGGGGGAGCCTAACCCGAGTATTTCACCCCTGCCCCCGGGCACGCGACACATTGAGCCACGGGCCACCCCATCCCAGTCTCTGCACAGTCCAAGGGCGTGTCTGTTTCGCTAAATGAAATTGACGCAAAGTGCAGCTTGTTAGTGACTGTCAGTAATTATGTCTTCAAAGCACCACAGCGAGTGTCCATCTCTGACACAAATCGAGCCATACAAACTCGCATTTTCTGTGTTCAACTTTGCCTCTACAGATGTTTAACTGAACAGGCAATAATGACAAAAGTGATAGCTGTAATGAAATTAGAATCTACAGTTTTCATATGGGCTTAAATAGGACCTTGTTGTTTTGACAGGCTTGGGTTTCACTGTTGAAAAACTCTCAGGAGTTGGTAACTTGTAATTAACCTTAATTAGAATCAATTTCAACTCTTCATACATCTATAAATAATAGACATTTTTCTCAGTGTCTTTGTGCCAGATCTTTACAACGCCTACGATCTCAGACAAGGAGGAGAATGAAACAACCTGTAAACCCATCCATCCATTGGTTTGGGTAAATATATTTAAATTTAGCTCTTATTCCATATATTTGTATAATCATATAAAATCAAAATAGCTATAAAGAAAGTTCCCTGCCTCCATATACATTGGGTTTTTTTACATTAAATGGTGATTTCAATACCACATTTTTTCACTTGCTTTGCATATAGGCAATTCATATTAACATATTTTTAAAGATATTGGTGTCATTAAATGATTAATATGCTTGTTATCCTTTGTGGTATTCACCAGAAAAGTCGGCCTGTGCATTTGACAGACACAACTTTACAATTGACTATAGAACAAATGCAATATCAGATTTCTGTTTCCATCCCTTGAAGGATGAACACGTGTTCTCCAAACCAAATGCACATCTTAATACTGCAGAACAAAAGGCAAAACCGACAATAGGAAACCAACTTGGGTCAGACGAATCCAGAGCATGTCACGTTATGGATGATTAATAGCCTGTGTATTGTTTCTGAGCAGTGAGCTCTTGTAAGAGGTGAGTTATTAAGGCCATTTAATAGACCCAAGAAAGCCACATGACAGTTTTCACATGAAGGACTACATTGTTTGAAGCAACTAATTCCACCAGCGATAACTGGTGGTACATCAAATATCTGAGGTTCTCTTCTGTGCAAAAATGAGATCAGAAATAAAAGGTGTAAAAATGACTAAATAATATATCGAAAGACCAATATGATTTCTATGCTTCCCAGCAATTCAAAAGAAACAAATGTTCATATCAATGTATGTCAGAACAGCGCAAATGTTAGCCTGAAACGTGAATGGGACAGTATACACAATAACCCCCTTCATCTGAAGTGAATAATGGCTCCAAATTAGCGGTAAATCAAGGACAATCATGTAAAGCAGCAGTCAGACATTTTAGACGCAACTGCTCACCTCGCAGAGTATGTATCACCGGGGATCGCTTCCTGGGTGCGGGGGTTTGTGTTTCACAAAACGTGAGAGCGAGGACTGATCCACGAGGTTTACACAACAAAACCTGCCTATAATTGGCTTATTAGCGGTCTCTTATATCAACCTTTGTTTGTGTGACAAAATATCATCCTCATTCAATGAGGAAAATGATCTGGAATTCAATCCGGAAAATGATCCAATGAGCTCTGGAAACAAGAAGGAAATCTATTGAATCACTTCCTGACCACTTCAAAGAGCCTTTACTTTTGTTCCCACTTCTCGGGTTGTTCCCAATTTTTTTTATCTCATTTGTGAACAAAAAATGCACGTTTTGGTATCTCTGCTGCCCGTGGCATTGCTCTATGTTTTCACGGTAATTACCAATCAAAAAGGAGGAGTGAAATTTTAGAGCTGTCAAGGCTGATAATTGAAGTCCAAGGTTGATGCGGATGTGCGTGACCCTCGAGATAGTAGGCCCTGAACTCAATGGGAGCAACAGGGCTTCCTGCTCCAGTCAGTCCCCTCTTACTCCCAGTTAAAGCATTTCATCCCTGTCATGACATTCCCTATCAGATCATAGATTTTCATTTCTTTTTTTCCCTTGATCCTTGGAGTAATTATGCGTGGACTCTTTGCATAATTACTCCAAGCTTTAAGATTTGAAGATTGTTCAACTGAAAAATAATTTGCTTTGTGTGCCATTTTCGTATGATCTCCGAAGTTATAAGATCATATCTCAATAGAATGACATGATGACATGTAGATATACTTTAACCTAAGAAGGGAAGGCTCTCTTCTTGTCCCAGTCTCTACTAATACTCAAGTTTGTTCATGATATATTTTTTTGTTTTTGTTTTTTCACCCCTACATGTACTTGTACCTTTTGGTCTGATACGTCCGTAAACGAAGTACAGGGAATACATTGCCAATGTGGTACATGACTGAACATTCATTTCAGGTTCATGATGATTTTTATTGTAGTTTTAAACATCTTTTCCGTCATAAGGACATCTAGACGTCTAAAGATAATTAATATTTCAATGAATGGCCCTTGATGATTTTCTTTTGGAGCTTTACCCATGTGTGTTCACCTTTCTGAACACGTGTCCTATTCATCTGCACAACAAATAAGCAATTTACATCACTGTCAGTTTCTTTACTTTGTATGAAAAGTTAGAGATTAACCCCTTGGAGGTTGGGGTCAAAGCAACAAATGGCCACGGTGAGAAAGTTCTACTGTTACCATCAGGAAAAGTAAACTCACCCATTGAGTCAAACCCGGAGAGTTCAACGTTTAAACAGACTGACAAAACATATGTCAACTTCATTCAATATTTGTTCAAAATTGTTACACTCAATGCAAGGGAGGCGGGCAAGACGGGCTCCATTTTGACGGAAAGCCACCGCTCAGGAAATGGCTACAATTAAAAGTGGGTTGGATTAGGAGGTGAAAAGACAACATAGTCGGTAGGATTATCTTGATAAATACAACACGTGTTGGTAAATCTGAGCAACCAATGCATAAACTCAGTCCTGTGTACTCACATCTGTCTGTGTCATTTCAAAAGTATATTTTCTATTTTTCATTCACAACTTTTTTTATATATTTTTGTTGTTTGATTAAGAGACCACTGCATCCTTGTAAACCAGTAGCCTCCTAGCATTCGGTATTATGGATGTCTGCCCATATAATACTGCACTCTTGTATACGTAGCGCTAGCCCATATTTTGTCCTCTGATGACATTAAGATACCTTCGTGGCATATATGTTTATCAAGGACCACAAAATGCAAAACATATGATATTCTCATATTGAAATGTACTTTCAACATTCAATTTTAATTGAAATCAGAGTTTTGGATTGCTATATTACACCCCAACCCTTTGTAGTAGTTTAGATTAAAGTATCTCCAGTTTGACATCAATTAATATATTGATGCTCTCATTTTCTGAATCAAGACACATATCAGTCAGTGCACATAAATATGTTTAATTCCTCTTGCTCATAAACGCAATTCTTAAAGCTTGTGTAATAACATTGGATTATTAACGTAAAACCTATCATTAATAATACTCAGGCTTTATACTTTGTAAAGCTTTTTTATTTATTATAATGGTTTTTCCACGCCACGAAGCAGAGAAACAGAGATGCGTCCACCCTTAAAAGCAAGAAACCACCCTACACGGGGCGTCGGCAAACATCAAAGGCCGCCCCCGTGCAGGTGCGAGGCTACGGGGCTTGTCATGCTCATTTCGTATCAGATTCCTACATCTCTTGTTTCTTGGGGATATTGTTATGCACCAAAATATGAAAACTACTGAAAGAAATCGAGTCAGTTCCAACCTGGTGACTTTCCATGAAATGTAATGGAACACTTGAAGTGGACAAGGTCGGACTCCACGTGTCAATCGATTTCATCCTATAGGTTCTGTGAATTCATATTAGGTCCATTTCACCCTTTTTCTTGCTCTATTGAAATGGACACAGGCAACATTCAAACTGTTTCATGATAGAGTTATCAAATCAAAATTTGCACATGCGTCCAATTAGATGTGCTCATTTGTGTAAGTTGTTGGTTTTGTATGGTTTTCCACGTGGTTTCGTCCAATCAGTTTTGTTGAGAGCATACACTTTGATCCATTCGTGATCATTATAAATGTGTTAAATTGAAACAAAAATGTTTAAAAAGTAGAAGAAAAATGTTTTAATCCAGAAAAGAATAATTTAAAGTGTTATTGTCTATTTTGATTTTTTGGAGGGGGGGGGAAATAATTATGAAAGTAAGGTTTCCAAAAAGATTGTTTAATTTACCTTTACAGTTTTTCTCTGAATGTTGACCTATGGGTTATTATTTATTTTTTTCTGATTACATGGTATATGAAATTCTGAAGAAAGGAACTTGATCATGATGGCAAAGGGTTCTACTAGTTTATATGAGTAAAATCGATGTTTGAGGAGGTATGTGTTTATGCGTTACAAGATAAGATTTAAACATCTGCGAATCAAATTTAATTTTCGAAATGAAAAACAAAATCAGTTGAGATATTGGATTTTTTATGGCACGTAAATTTAATCCCAGTAACAGTTTTGGCATTGGCCTATCGTTTACATGTGATACATGCATTTAACATGTGTTTGAAACGTATCACTTAATTTTTATGTATTTTTTGCCCAAAGATGTAAATGATATCAGTTTCGTATAATGTATGTAACCTGTCGGTTGCAAATCTCAGAGTGTATACTTCGAAGTGCGGTGTTTTAACCTTTGATCTTTGCCGCACAGGTAATGTGTTCCAGGGCAGAACAGGTGCCCAAAGGGTGCGGATCCCGACCCCTATAGCACAGGGATGTAGCTTTCAAAGCAAGGGTGTCGGATAGGTGAGACTTTATTCATAGGGTTACTGCCCTTTATTCTGAATTCTTACATGTCTGTTTCACAGAAACCTGATTACGAAATTTGACATGCTCGGAATAATATCTGGAATAGAAATGCGTGAATTGTATACGCCAAATGAAATTTATGTCCAGTCTAATGTGACATGCTCTTGGAAAACGATTCCTGCGTTTGTTGTCAATGTCCCCTTGGGTGCTTTCAGGGAACTTAACCACTGAAGTGTTGAGCGGTTCGTGATTGTTTTCATTTCTAGAGTTAAATATGTTTTTGAATATCGGGCGACATAAGAGTCATAAATGTAGACGTCGGGCATAATAAATCATCGCCAGGCAGATGTACTGCAGTGATTCCTCAAGTAGTTTCTCTATTACTCTGTGGACAACAAAAGTTTTATTACCATATAATTAAAAGTCAACTGGTTTGACATCGAACAAGGCTCAAAAGCGAAACTGAGGTGAATGTTGAAAATGAAAAGGTCCACGATGAGGAAAATTGAAAAACGGACTGAAATGCACGTAATTCCCTCAATAGATTAATGAATGAATAAACAAACCCACTTAAGTATAACATTCATTCCTTCATAGATACACAATAGTGTATATGTATATTTATATGTATATGTATATATATATATATATATATATATATATATATATATATATATATATATATATATATATATATATATATATATATATATATATATATATATATATATATATATATATATATATATATATATATATATATATATATATATATATATATATATATATATAACCTACTTGTGTATATATATTTATATACATATAAATATACATATACATATACACTATTGTGTATCTATGAAGGAATGAATGTTATACTTAAGTCAACTCTAAAGTATGGTGTTTCCATGAATCAATGGATCATACATTTATGTATTTAACTATTGCCAAAACTTAGAATTAATATGTGAATAAATCAGGCTATCCTCAGTTGTGAATTGAGTCACTAAGTCTAAACAATGAATTTCTTGTAATATAAAAATTAGCATCAGCCCTTGCAAAATATTATAATTTATGAATCACTTTTTCAATATTTTTAAAACAATGTCATATATTGAATGATTATAATGATGTTGACACTACGAAAAAAATCACAATAGTTTTTCTGTCACCAAAAAAAGCATGGCCTAATATGCTATAACGCTTTTAAACTTTAAGTCTACAAGTGTAATATGACTTAATTCAAATCAATTGTAGTGCTAACTTCCGTTGATAGTTTTAGTTTTATTATTGTAATTGCGTGGATATATTCATATTCCAATATGCAAAAAAAATTACTCATTTAGATGATATCTACGTACATCTGATTATCATCAAAACTAATCATGTTTAACCCAATTAAACAATATAGATTTAAATTCAACCCAATTTAATCAATATAGATTATACAAGATAAAAGTAAATACAATATCGCTGAGTACATACCAGGAAACATCGCTTGTTCTTTACTCGATGGGCATTTTCCATATAAAACATTTCTCAATATTTCTGCAGTAATTTCTAATATATCGACAGTTTCCACATCAATTTCTTCCTGGTTGTCAGTTTCGTCGCGAGGTTGATCCTCAATGACGTCCTGGGGTAGCATATGATTGGTGTCGATACGTCTCACCAAAGGTCTTTGGCAAAATGAGTGAACATTTGGTGAAATTGTCCAAGTTTCCATGGCGAAATGTGAACTGAGTTAACTGCATTTCACCATGATTTAGCAAGTTTTGTGAAGTTTACAAGTCACTGCTGCAAATGTCTTGTGAATGTCACCAAATTCACGAGCGGCAACTGATATCATTTTGGCCACAGTTGTCAATTTCCTACATGAAATAAGCATTGTTTAATCAAACAGTTGAGTGTGATTGGTTGATGGCACGAGGCCCTTGTCAGAAGATATCCATCAGAGGCCACGCCCCTTTGTAAGCGGAGTCTGTGTTCCTGCAGTGCAGCCAGTTGAGCCAGCCAGTGGTTCCTATGGGTCTGGGAGGAGGGTAGGGTCTGGCTTTGTATACGCTGGTGCCACTGGATATGTCTGTCTGTACGTATTCATGTCAACTACGAAGAATCATCTGACACAGACAAATAAAGTGTACTATAACCTCACGGTCCAGGCAGCTTAAAGCAGATATTGATGAAAGCCCCACTGCATCATGTTGCTGTTTTTGTTTGCTCAATCCAAAACCACAAAAAAAATGATTTACACATAAAAATATCTGTTTGCAGTCAGGTAAAGGAAACCTTTTTTTGGAAAAAGAGGTTTCTGAAAGTTGTTATGGTTCCAGGATAGATACTGTCATGAACGCAGTATGGAGTTTCTACGTGTCTGATCCTAATGTTTCTAGGATATCGATTGTTTGTGACAAGATACGAAAACTTGGATGGAGATCATAATCTTAAAAAGATTGGGGGTTGGTGAAGCTTGCCGGGGTAGTGTTACGGGACACCTGCACGCCGCCGGGTCTGGCTGGACAAGGGATATACCGGCTTTGAAACACTGACACCGCCGTAGCTTTGCTGATTCCAATCTGGATGGGAAAAAGAACGATAATTGCCCTTCTATCACTTTAAAACAATGCCAAGTATTTGCTGCGTATCCAATTTTATTTTACACGTCCTGGCAGTCATGGAACATTTATCACATGTCTATTTTTAATATATTCAATGTAATATACAATGAACTATGAAATTCCCTTTAAATAAAAAAGAGAAGAATCCAGAATTATATTTGGAAGTGATCACGCCCTTGGTAATACGGATACTTTCTGTGGCACCATGAGTGTTAATGATATGTTGCTCATCTTTTATTGGGAAAGACGGCCCAACTATTGGAAGAGTTCATGTTAAGTATATTCTGTGGCATCAAGAGAACTACCAATATGTTGCTCATCTTATATTTGGAAAGTTGATCTAATTATTGGTAGAGTTCATGCCAGACAAGCGCCCCCTGACCCAGCCCCCTGACCCAGCCGCCGCGCCGATATTCATTCATCCCGTTGACGTAACATATCTGAGGTCTGATACCGTGTCATCCTGACCTTGTCATAATAGATCCGGGACCTTCAAAGAAAACATTATCTATTACACAACATCATCCACATGCATGTATCTACCGTATCACATGCTTTACTTTTGTCATGCGCTAGAATAAGAAACATGATCGAGGCACTGAGTTCTGCATACACAAATGTAGACATCTTCGACATTGAAATAATAAACCATGCCCAGACCTATCTCGTGCCATATTGTTACAAACTAGAAGCAGACAGTCGCATGAATAAACAATGGACAATTAGTGTACATGAAAGTAATAATATTTATGTAAGCATGAACTGAGACATCTTCTCAATGCACAAAGCGATGAAGCATGTCTGGAACTGTATGCAGACAAGATAGTCATTATCTATTGTGGATTCTTTGATTTGGTAAAATAATGCTCCTTGAATTTGTAATTTAATATATCACAAAAACTAATTTTCAATAGAAAAGACAGAGGTGGTGTTTCGTGTCATATCATTAATTCTAATAAATTATATGACAGGTGATTTAATTGTGCAACATCCCGTGATTTAGAAAAAATGAGTTTTTATAAAGTAAATATGATCCGCACAGATTTGAAACAAGAAACATATTTAATAAAAGACAGACTGTACATTTTATCAAAGAGTTTATCTTCACATAATATGAACCTTTAACATTATATAGACTTGAACTGTAAAAAGGGAAATGAATATTCCAACGTATCAAATTGTACTGTTGAATATCGGAAACACTACTGTACTAAGGTGAATTAAAGATATACACAACAATAAAAAAATACCCTGAAACTGACTGTTTCTTCGTTGCTTTCCTGTTTGTTCACATCTCAATTAAGGCAAACATTTTTATAACAACATTTGTCTGTATAGCAGTACCCATGTTAAACTCATCGAGGGGATGGATGTTGGGGTGTAGGATTAGTACTTTTACTAATCAGTGGTTTGAACAGTCAAAATAAGTCAAGAGCTAGTTTAACCTCAAACCCTGCATTTTATTTGGACAAAGTCTGCATGACATTTGAGAGACTGATTGTAAACACTGAGAATTACTCCTATAATCAAATGCGTTCATTAGCACCTTCCCTCTCTTCACTATGCAACAAACGACAAACAACTTTTGTGGAAATTAGCATTTGGGCTCGTCAGGTGGTGTGACCTTTTACATTTACTGCTTTTGTATTCCATTATGGTGCTTACATGCTTATTTAGATTGTATTCATAAACGATGTTTGTTTATGCAAATAGGATGAGTGACATCATAAACATATGTGAGTTTCACACATTTCAACCTTTTTGACAATAAAAGACATGCGCTATTTCAATATTCCAGGAATTTTATCAAATCTCAGAACAAACACAATCTCAGTTAATGGCTTGTTCCTACATAATTAATTACAAGAAAGGACGATTGATTCGTGTCATTTTAAAATTTGTTTATAGAAAGAGTTTAAATGTGCTCAATACCATTGAAAGTTATTATGAGACATTTGTATGATACAAAAAGCATTAACATGACAACTGAGTTAAATTTCCCAATATGACTTAATTTAGGTCCATTCAATATACCACAAAGATGACAGATAAGTGGATATTTTCTGCAAATGACAACTCTATATAGATAAGATAGAAATACCACGCAGGGTTCATAACCTTGTGTGCAATGGTGCAGAGATGAGATGGGCGCAATGATAACTCTACGTTGTATATATGGTATATTCTATATGGACCTTGTACGGTCATAACCATCATGACATTTATTTGTTTCCAGGTATTCATTCAGGAAGGTTCCGTGATAGCCCAGACTTGGAGTGCCACATAATTGAATACAGGGTCTCAATTGTGGCTAGGACCTTTCTGGTTTGTCAACCATCTAAAAAAAAGTGGCACCGACCATTTAGCGCTGACAAACGCAGGCCACAAAAGAAGGAAGTTTGGGTCACAAAGTGGTCGCGTGCGCGCACTTGGCCTGCACGTGCCATTACCAAGTGGATGTCTGGCGCTCTGTACCATTTCGCCATACACCTTCAATATTATAGCAAAATGTTAATTTCCTTTTCATTTCACCAACAAACCCCTCAAAGAATGCTCTATGGCTAGTTGCATGTTGACAACCGTCTAAAACTAATATTTGCTTGCTTAATTTGGGACAACGAGAGCGGTCTGCATGACAGACAGGACAAAACCCTCATACAGGGAATTGGTGGATTCTGTTCTATTCCACAGAATACAATAATGGGTTTCCGACGCTGCGTGTAATTGAAAGGATGGGGGAGTAAATAGTTCAGCGTAGTAACGACCTGACTGTATCCATGTGACTTTTGATTCACCCTCAGATTGGAAATAGGAGAGCACCATTCGGGAACAAGACAATGGGCACAGAGACTTTTCCTGTAGAGGAAATTAAACCCTCTGTGATTTAGATGCTTTGAAAGTTCGACGCCCATGGTATTTTTATTATCTTATTCTTTGCATTTAATGATGACTGTCCCGAGGACAGCCATGCCATCTAGTGACAAAATCTTATCACAGCCTGGGCTACTAGACAGAGTCGGGCTTGTAAGTAAAGATTTGCACTAGCCCGAATCAAAGTGCACAAGCTCAAACTATTTTTAATTAATTACAAGTTTTATTTTAGTTTTTATTTGTATTTGATAAGGGCAATTCATATTTGGTAAGATAAATGAAATGAAAAGAGGACATTTTTTTTTATCAATAGTTGAAAAATCATGATTAGCCGCGAGACATTCGGCTAGCATCAAGGGAAAGTGTACTAGCCTGACAGCTTTTCTATTATAGTCTGGGACTACGGCTTAGTGCTAAAATCTCAGACTGTAATCGGGAACGTGTAACTCATAAATAGTATGCGTTACCCATCTTAGATTTTTAAGAAATTGATCTTAAAGTTTTAGATTTTATAGGTTATATAAAACAGAAATCACTATTTTGTACAAATATGTTTATATAAGAAATAAAGCATGGGTCACGATATCTATTAGAAGTTCACACTATTAATAATTTATTTATTTATTTATTAATCTATCTATCTATCTATTTATTTATTTATTTTATTTTTTATTTATTTTTTCTTCAGGTTTTTGGTATGAAGTCCAGTGTTTGATCCTCATTTGTGTACCTTTGATTTAACTTTGATTAACTTCTTATTGATACTACTAAACACAGTATCGATCTGTACGCTAATTAATCAACAGAAGTCAAAATGTCTAATGTATACAATCATGCAAGTGAACGTAAAATGAACAGTGCATATCAATATTGACAAATTTTCAACTCAGACAATACATTAGCTGTTAAAATGTTTATGGTTTGATGTGGATGGGTCTACCTCTTATGGAAAAATTGGAATGGGGCTTAAGATACAGGTACTCTATCTCTTGATTGCTTTCTTGTTTTGCAATGAAGTAAGACGTACTGCCAGAACTAACGTTGTCACTTACAAGGAAGTAACCATATGTTAGGTAACAAACTTAAATATAATAAATGCATAATAAATATAATAAATGCAATTTCTACCAATGAGACTGAAGAGCAGATTTTTTAAACATTATAATCAGGTAATTAATTCAGTTTCTATAATATTGGAGTAATCTTATGCTTTTGAGCAAATGTTACAATCTTCATTGCTGACAATATTGCTACAATGCTGCCACCTGGTGTGTTGAATTCTGTCATGCATGGGGGAACTTTGCGTACAAATAAGCGTGGCTAATAGAAGTAATAATCTGAATAACTGTTGATTGACATGGCATTTTATAATAGTGTCTTTCTGCTCTTTTCAAGATTCCAAAAATGATTATTTTTTTATGTTCATGCATTTGTTGCCAAAATAACAAAGAATTCCCTTTCCAGCATATATTTATCATTTACGCTGTCATGTGAGTCTTATGACATATCATGAGCGTGACGTTCATCTGATCTGAGAGCAATATAACTATGTATTATTGCTCTCAGATCTGATGTTTGCTGTTTTATGCGTTTTTTTCTCCAAAATATACCTCCAAATATATACTTATAGGATATGGGTCAAATCAGGATAAAACTATAATTTTTAAATGACCTAAAGGAATTCAAGTTTGATCGACCAATGGGGCCCCCATAGGGGGGGTATGAAAAACCCAATAATCCCCCCTTTTTTACCTAAAAATCCAAAAATCCTTATCTTTTGTAGCCAAAAATCCTTAAATATTTTTCCCCTCAAATCTAAAAATCCAAAAGTATAAAACAAAAAATCCTAAAATATGTTTACATTTAGTACAAATTTATTTGGCAATGAATTACATAACACTTTCTAAATTACTAAACACTTTCCTCAAAATCCAAAAATCCCAGATATTTCACCCCAAAAATCCAATAATCCCTCTTTTTTAGGCCAAAAATCCAATAATCCTAAAACCCTATGGGGGCCCCACCAATGGGGGTTCAGACATACTTGTTGACATGTGTAGATTATGTCTGTAGACCTTTCAATGAGAGCATAAATCTGACTCCAAATAATGTGCCCTTTTCCTCTGATAAAGTTAATATATTCAATATACTCACTGTTTTCAGTTGTGAGAGTACAAAAAGAATTTTGATTGATTAATGGGGGGGGGGGGGGGGTTAGACACTTGGTAGATTATGTCTAAACCTTTCAATATGAGAGCATAAATCTTATTCCAGCAGAATAGCCCCTTTTCTCTGATGAAGTATATATATTCAATATATAAAAGCCGGGGTATATTTACAGGGTATATATCCGTTTATATTCTGGACGTGAGAACTGTGCAACTTTTTTGATAATCAGACAGATTATTTCACTAATCGATTTGGTTGTACTGTCATTATCTCTGCTCAGAGTTTCAAATAATCAATGACGATTCTAAGTTATAATTTGGGTGTACTGTCATTATCTCTGCTAAGGTCCCTATCCATCTTTGATCTAATACATTTGATGGTAGGTATACCTTCATCAGGTGGATGTGTGTGTGTGTGTGTATGTGTGTCGTGACTGTTTCTATAATAATTACCAGGAAGACATTACAAGTAGTAATTGATTATTCTTGAACTTAAACCTAAATTACTACGACAAAGAGGTCTGAGCCAATTCTAAATGATTTACACTTTTTTAGAGTCATGAATGAAATATAGAACAATTAATATCAACATCCTACAGTAACAATGGGATTTGTGTCATGCATGTGACAATAACTTTCAATAAATTGACCAATTAAAACATTTCCTTGGAACAAAGCGCTGGTATATTCACACAGCAGTCATTGAAGGGGCTAAATCATAGGTAAAAGCCATGGCGCACCAAATATGAAATTTGTGTACAAAATAGCGAAAATATGGACGACCTCACTCCATTTCTAAGGTTTTTTTTTCTAAACTATTCTAATATCAACCTGACCTCGGTTACTTTTTTTCCCGAATGTATAAGAGTGAGCAACCATTGGTGACTTCTGGTGTGGAAGTCGTTAAATAAACCTAATTTCAACTTAGAATCATTATTGATTATTCACACAATGGGACAATTCTATGTGAAACTAGATACCTTGTGAAAAATGTCACAAAAGGTATTGTAATAATGTGTGGTGTCAATAATGGTAATCTGCAACAGCTAAATTCCTTAATACCATAAACAGTGCATTGGTTGACATCTTATGTCTACCTACCCAGCTTTTACTTTGTGTCGCAGACTGTTAAGTGCACATGCACTCTGCTCTAATTCATGGACACTGTTAAATATAAAGACCCCTGCCCCATCCCCATGCCAGTAGCCTGAACACAGATAGAAACATAGTTTACTGCTTGCCTTGTATATAACACCACCCAGTCATTTCTTCCCAGATTGTTACTGGTCTCATTGTACATCGTTTTCACGGAGGAGGGCACACTACAGCTAAGTCAGAGGTTATTTTTAGTACTGATGGTTTATATGTAGTTCAATAGATCTTCCAGCTAGGGATTACAAGCTCATATTTACTCATTGAGTAAAGATAGCAACAATAAAGAGAATATAGCGTGCTGTGTAAGTGAAGAGGGTGGGATCTGGATCACTGCCCTACTTAGCCATGCAACCCAAAAGATCAAAGGATCATTCCCATGGGTCCCCTGATTGATGTTAGATAAGCTGTTGTAATAAGCAACCAAGGATCAATTCCCCCACTCTCCCTGATATTATGTAACCTTACATAATTTGCAGGGCACAAGGATACCTTCCAGTACCTCAATTATGAAATATTTATTTTCTGTCAATTATGAGTCATTGCTACATGTAATCAGTGTAGACTTGAAAATATGTAAAAGTAATTTGTATATTGATTTTCTGATCCCAAACTTTGTGCAGCTTCTGTACTGCTTGTTCCAAGTCTTCAGCAGAACAATATATTTCATTTGTCTTTCAAAATTCAAACAAATGTCACTGGCCTCAGAGATATGCTGATCATTGTTTTTTGTTACGTAAACATTTTCTGGAAATAGCTGCAAAATGCTTCATAAATGGGCATTTGGATCCTTTTCCCTTATTGCCTTGCTCCGAACCTACTGTGGGATGTCAGAAGCTGAAATTCTCTCACCTCTTATCATTTATGTTATTAATCTTGATAAAATATCACAAAGTGGTAGACTGAAAATATATTATGAAAACATTAACTATTTTATAGATAATATTTTTCTCAAGTTTATAGCCACCCGGAAATGCAAAACACGGTCTGCTGAGCTCTATATACTGGAACAAACATGCATGGACAATGTTAGGTGGTGTCCAATCTCATAGATATTAGATTTCTCAAAAATCATGAAAAGATGGAAGATTCTGCGCATAATGGAAAATTGACAAATTCAGTAATGCTTTGCATACCATACAACAAAAGGAATCACATCTACCTCTGCAACTCCCTACTGGATAGTAGGGAAAAAAAACCAAATCAATATTTCATAAAACAGGAGTTTCTGATTAATGGGAAAATTGTCAGTTTCAGTTTGATATGATTTTGTTTCAGTTTGATATGACTTTCAACATTATTTCAGTAATATCATGACAAGACCTACTTGTCAGTAGGTATATTGGATTTTGACATATCTTATGTCCTGGACTTGACAGCCATCCAGGTTAACCCTTCTGCCTCTGTTAGCCATGTACAAAACATGTGGAGTAAAGGTGTTCATTAAGCACACTCTTAAAGAATTAATTTCACAATTTGAAAGGTGTAGTGGATTGACATTACAGGTCATGAACAAGGAATTTATATAATTGCCTCATGCTTGTACAGGATTTATTGTTTTTGAAGGTAACATATTAAATTAAACTTCAAATCAGGACTTAGAGCTGTGAAGTTGAATTTGTGAATTTCCAGACAGAAGGGGAATTCCAAATCACTTGCAATTGCATCTATGCCCATGGACATTTTTCCATAATCTATGCAGGAGTCACTAACACAATACAAATAATAAATATGATCAATTATTCCAATTTCACAGAAATAAATAAGAATTATTTCCACACCATTCTAATTCCCTTGCATGACCAAAAAATATATTTTAACCTCCTGGCAGGCTATGCTAAAGAGTGGATGCAATAGCCATGTATGGAATTGCTACAAAATTTGACACTTTTATTATCCAGATTTGTAGGCTACATCACAGTGATGTCTTCTTTTGTGAAGTTAATTTTCTTATCTTCTCTCCTCAGACTGGCAAATAATTCACTCAAATACTGATTAAAAGGCTTTTTAGTTTTATTACATGAAACATGTTTCACATTTTAAAACCAGAGTAATTGATTGTGAACGAAACATTTCTGTAGCAATACATTAGAAACAGAGAAAGATCTGGTCAAAGTCTCTGTTGGAACACATAAAACCGATTGAGATAGTCATTTTCTTTCTTTTTTATCATAATTTTAACTTATAAAATGGCCAAACCAAATAAGATATATCTCTCATTACTCATTAAGGACATTCATGTATCATCTAAATTTAATTTGGTCCGAGTTTTTTCAATATCACTATATTATTTTAATTCTAATGATAGTTTTTAAGATATATAAATGATGAAATGTATATATACTCCATTATATTTCAACACATATTTACAAGCATTAGCAAATATACATTTTACATTTGAATATAACTTCATCTAGTTATGACAAAATGACAATTAAGATAAATATACTTAATACATGTGGTAAATGCGGGTTTGGTCTATATCTCTCTTAATTGCAGGGTCTAGAGCAGTCTGATTATGTCAGTATGAAAGCTGTGAAATTATTGTCCACTTTAAAACAAGCTTAGACGAACACATGGTACATATATAAATATGCCAGATCTTTTGAATTAAATAAAAAGAAAATTGACATTTTTTAGAAGGTAAAATACACTTGTACTGATTAAAACAAATCTTTTATACACAATACTAAATATGATTTGTTCCATTTATTTTTTTTTCTTTTGCTCTCTGAACAAGAAATAAATGAAATGTTATACTGCTCATAAGTTTGACTGGAAAGAATACTCATGTAATTTCACAGATTAAAAGCTGTGATAATTTTGCATGCAGCAAAACCTTTATGTATTATGTACAAACAAATATTTGCATTGATGACAAGGTTAGAGGAAGGCATTACACCAATCGTTTAAGCATCCATAGCAATCCGTTGCCTGCTTCTTGTTTGCTCCTATTGTTTCTTTGATCCACTCAACAAACAATTCCTCACACTTTTTGAGAAGAAGAAACTGTCCTAATACAACATATGCCTGAAAAATTGAGAAAAAAAATCCATTTTAATGTTTGTAAAGATAAATCTAATTTGCTACATAAATAATTAAGAACTAATTTTCTTCCATAAATTGTCTTCATCCAGATATTAGGCCAGGAAATAAGTTTTCTTTTACATTGCCTTTCACTGTGCTTTATCATAATTTTGAGCATTAAAAAGGTTATCACTGTGCACAAAATACTGACATTTTTTCTTCCAACACCCCCTCCCTCCCCTCCCTAATTTTCCAAGGAAATCTAGACAAATGTCACAAAAGGTACTGAAAGTATGGACACCACAAGTATGGTCAATGGCTTCCTTGTACATCAGAGTACTGTGGAGGGGGATGCACTTGTGATAGATGTTCCTTAAATATTGCCTTTACACAATAAACAACAGCAGCAGTTAATTCAGAGGATGTTTTTAGCACGGATGGTTCAAATGTAGGTCAATAGGTCCTCCAGCAAGAGCATGGTAGTTTTGATTATAATAAAAATTCACCAGAAATAAATTCAGACGATGTGTGGACATTATGGCATTTTCATGTGTTGTCAAAATAAATCATAAAATAATTCCTAATATGGCCAAAATAACTTATATATTGCTAATTATAACTCATAGTTTCATGGATGATTAGATGTATTTTATAAATAAACCAGAATGTATTTGCATTGGAACGGACAATGAAAGGACAATAGAAAGAGGCGACTTCTGTGTTTGTTTGTTTAGTGATTCAAAAATTATAATAACCAAGACTCTTTACCCCCTGACTTTTATGCTTCAAATATTTAACACTTCATACTTTACTAAAATATAAGACAACTAATATCAGCACATCTTAGGCAAAACATGTTATGTTGAATAATTATCATAATCCAAGTATATTTTTATTGATTAATTTACATAATATTTTGTGTTTATATTTCACTCCTTCAAAATACAAACCTTGTCAAAGCCTTTCTCTTCAAGTCTCTTTCCCAGAACTGGACCAATTCCTGCCAATACTGTTACTTCCTTATCACCCATTGGCTCACCAACAAAATCTCTATGTTTGGCTGAAGTTGACGACATGGTGGTTTTTTCTGAAACAATGTAAATCATATTAAAATATTTTCTTTCATTCTGTGTCATTCACCTCTCTTTTGGATCATACAGCCATTTATAACTTTCATAAGGTATGGCTTAAGTTCAACATGTTGTCTTCTATTCTAAATTGTTGGCATGATTAGTGCTAATCTGTATGAATGATGCTATTTAAAATGATTTTGCATATTCAAAACATTGCCTGATTATTAAGAAATGTCTTGCAATTTATATGTATAGTGATTAAGATTGGTAAAGACATGAAATACAATTGTCCCATGGGCAAAATATAGATTGCCATCTTGCCCCATGGAAAACAACATACTAAAACTATTATGAAATAGCGGAATTGGAAATGTACAAATCTCTCAAATCCAAGATGGTAACCCACAACTGCGCTTAACTGTAGAATATTTCTATCACTTTGCTGTGAATTAAGAGAAGAATTAATGTTAACTGCTCTCAAACCATAGGTAGACTTCTTGAAGTATGTTTTGTCAGTTTTGAGCTGCAACAGAATGATTCTTCTTGACCCAGTCAAACCCAGGTACACAATAAAGTTCACAGCCCTTCATCTGTTATTGGAGGTATGGAATAAAGTTTCTACTTATTCCAAGTTGAAGGTGAGCATGTGCAAAACATGTTCTTCCTGCTTACCGGCCGCCATTTTGAATTGAAGTCTTTGAACAAAACAAATAATGTTTTAGATATGTATTTTGTGGGGGAAATATTCAGCATCGAAACATCCCTTTCCAGAACATGCCAGGAGAACACTAGAAAACATGGTGACTGGCTGCTTCAACCGTTCCCCTATTCAACTGAAAACTCTTAGTGTGCCATATTATATAAAGGAAATTACCTCGTTCTACTTCACTTTTCAATATAAATTTGGCACTCAGGGCCTTTTCGAAGGATATTTCTGTGAGTTTTGAGCCTTTACAGAGTGGCAATGGCTTACTGTGGTGACGGTGAGATCGGTTCGCCTGAGCGATAATGCAGAACTTCAGCTTGTAGTGCAGTTGCTGGTTTCCATCTTTTCTTTTCAATGATTAGATTTTATAGTTTCTTATGCACTTCCGATTTTAATTATGCAGTTCCGGTGTGTTGTTTTCAATGGGGCAGTATGGCAAGCCGCAATTGGCCAATGAAATGAAAGCATAGCAAGGTTGAAGTCCACTTATAGATGTTGGGGCCAACTTCACTGGTAAATGGCAACCAAGTATGAGTATTAATAAAATCATACGTTTTTCTCCCAACTGTTGAACACAATTGTTAATTCTACATCAAACGCATTTTTCGCTGTGAAATGGAAGAGGAAGAAACGCATCAAAGTTGGAAACCAAAATATCCTGGCACCAGTTTCTATTTCACGAAGCCACATCCCTTTCTCAATCATGATTTAAGGAAACTTGACATGAATTTTGTGATATCCATTGCCTTTTAACAAAAACATAACTTACCTGCAAAATACCGACAAATAAAGTGACAGTTTTGGAGATTCTTATTAGGCTGACGCAGTTGCTTTCAACGTTTAACCACTAAAATGACGAAACTTTGATGATTTCACACGTTTTCCTCTGCGCGCCACAAAACGTTGAGTGTTCCGATATTTTCAGCCAATCAAATTTCATTTTGCTTTCGTGGTGTAAAATAGGGCCTACGAAACAGAAGCTCTTTGGAAAATGTTTAATGTCAAATATGTGAAGAAAATTGCGCAAAGGCATCTAATTCATATAAATTTATGGTGTTAGATATACATAATAATTACTCTTGAAAATTGGGACCTAATTAAATGTCGTAATATTAAAAAATCGTTTCTGTGACTGAGGTTAAAAATTAACTCCCATGGACGCCACCGATTAGGGTTGGTTGAGGTCCCGAAACGTCGCTGGGCCGCACGCTTTCGATCAAATAATTAAATTGCGCATGTCTGGTCTCTAATATTCTACAATTATATGTTTACTTGGCAAAATCAATTGGCATGCCGCCGAGAGTGCAAAATTGCACTTGTGGTGCAGCTGGCCAGCCGCAGTTTCATCAAGGCCACCCGATTCGGTGAGGTCACATGGTTCGGGCGGACATAAACGATTTTGGTTCATGGTCTGAAACAAGAGAACATGTCGAATGCACTCATAACTTTGTGTTTTGTGGTTCCTACCGGGAATTAAAAGTAATAATTCGTAGTGTCTGTAATCAGGAAATACACATGGAAAGATGGACTGTTTATATTTTCCCACCATACCACAACAGGATGAAGCGAATTCGGTAAATATGATGAAAGAACAAATGTCTTGAAATGACATGTGCTCCCAAAATGTCAACAAAGACTTCAGACAATATGTTAACAAGTGTAACTGATCAAATAGCTTGAACTAAACCTGAACTATATTCAGTGTAATGTGTATAATTAAGGTAAACAGTTAACTAAAATCAGTAACCAACATAATAAATAGCTACTTGTGCCCGACCAGTCTTCCGGCGCTACCAATTTCCGCCGATTACAGCGGTTAAACTGGAGAGGACCCTTGTAGCCGCTGCCAGTCACGGTCTATTTAATCAGCGGAAACTGGTCGTTGAATACAAGTTAAATAGACAACATTGCTTTGCCCTTTCGCTCCAGTATTGTGAGCAAAGCAGAATGAAGCTCAAGATGGATACGGTATCAACGAATACCAGTGAACCCCCAAGAAAACCTGGGTCCAGTCACTCTGAACCAGCTCAAAACTCATGAAATCCCCTTCAAGAAGGCTATTTGACCCAAAGGGCATTTAACTAACCCTAGGGACCCTCGGTGGCCGTTAATTTTATTCCGGTAACTTGATTATCAAGTCACCTAAATTTGGGGGCTGACTTCTCTCGGGGACTGACTTCACTCAAGGGCAGACTTAACTTGTTATTGTATCTACAAGTTAAATACATTTTGGGAAAAAAAGTTGAATGTCAATCTTAATCCCTCACAGACATTTAAGTTTTGTTGATAGGCAGGACTAACCATTTTTTTACTGGACTAGTGTATCTGCATACTAAATTTATCAAAGTTATAACCATGATTATTCAAGTACTGGGGACACAAGTTCATGATCCAAGCATCAAGTTGCAGCCCTACAGAATCGTCCTACAGAATCGTCAAAGTACATATTGGATGAATGGAGCATTGGAAATAATCATTTAATTGGTAACAGTCGCATTTAAATGTTCAAGCATATACAAGACCAACCATGATTTACTTGACCATGACTAGATTGACTCCAACCATGATAATGTAAATAAGTGTGGGGTTGTCAATATATCTTACTTGAAATAATGAAGCTTTTTGGTTTTGCACCTTGACAATGAACATTACAAGTTCAGACAAAGAGCTGTATATCTCAACCAAATACATGGAGTCCAAGATATTCAATTATAAATACATGGAGTCCACCCTGTGAAATGTGAAATCCTTCATAAAGATTTTTCAGTGAAATTAAAGTTTGATAAATTGTGATCAGCAATGACATGATATAATGAAACACAAGCATAAGATTTCCAATCCTCTGAGCCATTAATTGCCATTTTTATGTATCTGTAACAAATTTGAGGATATGTGATCAACATAACATATATATGAAACTACAATGGTATCACACACTCTTGGTTAAGATATAAGATAATTATTCTGCAGTCATATTCATAACCACATTATACACATACAATACATCTACATGTATATGTTATTTTAAATCATCATTCTTTGATTGACAATGACTAAATATTACATTTTGTTTGTTTTCAGGATTGGGCATATACAATGAGAAGGGAGATGCAGGTTTGTTCTCAAATACTCACATTCTAATATGCAAGAATATTTTTCACATATTTTTGACAGAATATAGTCTTTCAGCAAAACACAATAATCCTGGCAGGTGTATTTGGGTTGATTACAGCTTGCTCTGTAAAAGTACCTGTAAAATTAGGCTCAGATTTATTTCCAATTTATTATCACTCTTATCAATGAGTTGTCAAGCAAGCTGCCATTCTGAATAATATTACAAATATTAGCCAATGAGAATCAATGTAACAAGTTTGGACTAAATTCAATATGTGACACGCATTTTGCTGGGTTAAAATTATCATCTGCTCAAGTCTGCTTGGGAAAGGATTTAAGTCATAATTATAGAAGCAATTTCCAGAAAATATTCACAAACATGACCAAAAAAAGACAATGATCAGCATAGCTCTAAGGCCTTTGGTCTCTGTTTTTCATTATAAAATTATAAAATATTGGATTGTAATATTTCAGGAAATTCTCCCTGGGTTATTTCTAGGGCCATATGCTGCTGCCATGAAGTCAAAGGTAAGTAATCATGAATATTGGAGAAAAATATATATTAACCACAAACAGGTAGGCTATAATCATAAGATCTTGCTGTCTACAATGTGAACTACTCCCATGAAATGTTTTCATACTTAAAAACATACAAAGTTTTAAATATGCTTAAAAACTTATAGATTTTTAAAAAGTCCTTGAGTACATAGTGTGAACAGTGTTTGTGTTTTATGTTGTAGCTGGAGTCTTTGAAGTTTAATGGTATCACTCATATTGTGTGTATCAGGCAGGACATAGAGGCTCACTTTGTCAGACCAAACTTTCCTGACCTCTTCCAGTATGTATACATTTCTTTCCTGCTGAATAAATATGGCATACAGTACTAGAAATAGTACCCATAGCCAAACAGGGACCATCAATACCTCACATTCCCTGGGCCGTTTGGGGTATTTGTATTAATATTAGTTTGTTGGAACTATTTAAGGTTAACACACTATTCTTCACCTTCTGTGTGCTCATATACAGTATGATGGTTCCAAATGGACATTTTTACCAATACTTGAAAACTCATGTTTAGCTACTAGACAGTCAGGCTAGCATCAGGGGAAGGTGTACTAGTCCGAGAGTGTTTCTGGTAGTCTGGGACTGCGAACCAGTGCTAAAATACCAGACTGTATTTGTGTGTTGCTACAGTAGACCACAGCAGGATTACATAGTTTGTCTGTTTAATTCCTTGATTGCCCTCAGACTTTACACAGTAACTCTTCTTGATAAAGTTTTGGACAAATTTGATTTTGACCTTTTCTGAGACCTGTACCTCTCTACTGATTTTGACTCTCTAAAATTTGTCATGACTATTTCACAGTAGCTGTAAAGGCAGAGGATGATCTAATAGTTTGAGAGAAAATGTTCAGGAATTATTTTTCATCCACAGTAAAATGAAAGTAGTGGATATTACATACATAGCAAACTCGCATTGAAATAATTCAGGAATAATGGCAGTCAGTTTTTTTACAGCTTTGTCGTGTACATTTTAAAGGATTTTATTTGAGCTAGAAAATGGTGACTTTTAAAGTATCTGGCAAGACATATCACCAAGGCTTGTATTGATGACTGCTGTAATCTTAAACTCATTATCTTGTTCTTTTTGATCCAATCTTAAAAATCATCACCAGCAATCAGCTTTTGCTTTGGTCCTCTATACTATTGAAGTTGGGCTCTAGATATCCAAAACAGATTTTTTTAAAAATCTAAGCACTTGCTCAATAAACATTTTTTTCTGCAATTGAGACTTTGAGGTTTAATGTCACACTTGATATTTACAAAAGCTGATTCAGTGGTGAAAAATTTAATTGTTATTCCAGATATTTAGTGATAGATATCGCGGACACTGTGACAGAAAATATTATCAAACATTTTCCAAAGGTAAGTCACGTAGTTGGTTATAAAAAATGTTAATGCATATTATAAGCTTTTTGATATCAGTCATACATGTTAGAGCAATCTTACCTACGGTAGATCACGGCATGCAAAGATATTTTTTATATTTTTACTGTAAGTCTCAAAAGGATTTTCAAGGTCATAGAGTAGAAGAGAACTTATGAAGATAATAAAGAATTGCTCCAAATTTGATGTAACATTCTAGCTTATTTTCAACAGGTGCGGGATTTCCTAGATGAATGTTTCAGATGTGGAGGTCAGTTGATTTCTTATTTTAAACATATTGCTATCCACAGCATCAGAGATATTTGTCAATATTGAATATATATTGATCAATCATGGATCATCAAAATTCATTTTATCATATACATGCCAAAACTAATTTTGAAATTCTTATTTTGATTTTACTCAAGTTAAAAAATAGACTTGACAATTGATTTTTTTTCTGAGCATACTTAACAATTCTGGGTTTGTAACAAGGCAAAAGAAGCTGTTATAAATTCGTGCACTCCCAATGTAAACCAGTTTGAGTTGAAGAGGGATGTATTGTTTTTGCAGGTAAAGCATTGGTACATGGCAATGCAGGGATATCAAGGAGGTGAGCATAATATGAAATAAATAAACTCATCTTAATTATAATACTCAGTTTGCTGACCAATCATGGGAACTGAAATAATGGGTAAACAGCAAATTTTTAAACAATAAGAGACTTGCTAAAAAAATAAATGGCTACAAGGAGTGTCCACAGTAACAATGGTGGGATATAGAGAACAAGATCTGTCAGCAACTTTGTTAACTCCAGAAATAGTCCTAATATGTTTGAATTACGATTTGATTTTTGATTTCAGAAAATATTGAATATTTAATTTAACGTCCATTGCCTTGTTATTTTATCAGACAAACCACCATAGTTATTAACTAGTCCATATAATGCTGAGAAGTATGCAGGTTTCACTGGTGGGATATAGATTCTGCTACGATTAGAATAAATTGATGAAATATGCAAAGGGGTTGCCTTTTAATGCTAATGACATTAAAGATATGGAAAAGCACAAAAACTACCATGTTATGAATATATTTTGTTCATATTTCAGTGCGGCCCTTATTATTGCATATCTGATGGAAAAATATGGTTTAACATATAAGTGAGTTATATTTGCACACTTAAATAAATGCGATGTTATCTTTTGATTTTTAACAACATTTTATAATATGTATCAGTCCTTAATAGTTTTGACAACTTTTCACTGTAGTTAAGCAGATGTTAGACAGTGTCATAAGTTTCAAATAAGATTCATCAATTGATCCACATGTGTTTTAGAGATATATTTTTACCACTTGAGATATGAGAGTTCCACATATTATGTTGCAGAGATGCCTTCCACTATGTACAACAGAAGAGATTTTGCATTAATCCCAATGAGGGGTTTGCAGCACAGCTGATGGTAAGTTCACATCCATTACTCTTTGGAAAGATATATATATATATATATATATATATATATATATATATATATATATATATATATATATATATATATATATATATATATATATATATCTTTCCAAAGAATGTTTGTTATTATTCATGTCTTCCCTACATTCTAGACAGTCCATGGTTCACCTCAGTATCAGAAACCAATCAGAAATCAACAAATTTTCATTTATGCGTTTAATATCGCAGTCAAAGTGCATGCTTTCCCTTTTTTCTGTCTTCTCATTTGTTTAATACATATAATTTAGGGATTTAATACAACACAGAACTTAGAACACAGTCAAAGATCCTCTATGTTTGATGTCTGATATTTTTGAAAGTCTGAAATACTATTCTTTTCATTTAATTTTAAACTCTAAATGTTGTATTTGCTTCAATTTTAGGAATATGAACCAATATACAAAGCAAGAATGACCCTAGAGAATGGACAGCCTTCCAGAGAGAAAAGTAAGTTATTCTGATGTCACAAATTTTAAATGAATAATAAAGCCAAACATATGATTCAATTTGATATCCCCAGAAGTGAATATTAGCAGAAATTAGAAATGAGAATCCTGATTTCATCATCACAAAAAAAGTCATTTTTAACATTTTTTTTTATTCAAAGGTTTGTTGAAGAGAAAGCATATGGATGAAGAGACAGACGAGATGGAGACCATGGCTTATTCCTGACACAGGTGGCGCCACTTTTAGTATTACCTTCCACTGCAGTTTGGTGTGCATAGATATTTTCCTTTGCATAAGGAGAGCACTGTGACTCAATATCTTCCTGGCTGGGATCAGTGAGCCAGCAACTTACTTGATGCTGTCATGAGGCAACACCAAACTCAACGCTTTTCCTAAATAATGCAGGCCGAAAAAGAAAAAAGATGTGTAAGTCTTAAAAGAAGTTAGAGGTTCCTTTTAAATTTAATTTCTAGTTGTTTTTTTTTTAGGTGCTTATGTTTCTAGTTTTCTGTGTGTCATTTAAAATAAAGTATGGCACGGGTGCAAAAATAAACATGTGAAATTGTCACAAGACAATTTCCATTGCTTCAGAAAAGTATTTCTAATACTGGGCTTATCATACCAGTTATAATATGGGAGAAGTTGTCAGGTTCATGTTTATAACTTTCCCTTGCTTCACCTCCTCAGCAATGTCAGATTGTGCACATGATGCTTCAAAAAGCAAAATAAACCTCCTATTTTGCCATTCAGATATTGTCTAAGCATCTAACAAAATGAGAATCGCTTCTAAAGACGAGCTAATTTGACCGACCACTTATATTGCACCTTGTATTTTCCATTCTAACAAACAAAGTACAAAATATGGAAAATTTAGCAGAGTGATATAATCTCATAAAAATATTATAATTGATAATCTTATGCCTGAGATCTGACATATAATGTCAGGAGACAAAGAAATTATCATGTCCATTCAGTTTATAGTTATTCTGCAGTCTGAAATGTTGTTTCCTTGTAAATATTACACAAGGTTTCCAATGTGTGGACTGTTAGTTCTGTGCCCTGATTTTGGCAATTCCAAGATCTTTTAAGTTTTTCACAAATTACGAGATCAAGGAAGACTTTTTTTAAATGGCTCATCTTAACTGTCTCATTATCATTGTCTTAAAATGAACACTTCCAATATAATTCACTTCGATTTTTCTAAACCGCAAAGGGTAGCTATAAAAATCTATTTTTTTTATATTTACTGGTAAACCCTCAAGATCACGAGAGTGATTATATTGATATTGTAAATATTTATGTATCTATAAATGATAAAACCAGCCCATTTGTCACTGTTGATATGGAGAGGTGTTTCAGAATGATGGAAGTGAACATATGTATCAGAGAAATGTTTTTATCCGCCTGGATTATATGTGTCAATTATGTTGTTATGCAAAGTAGCATTTATAACATTCAATGTCATGCAGCAGTCTTATAGTCTTTGAAAAGTGCAGATTATTTTCAACATTAATATAAAATACTTTGAAAAATTGCTTGTTGAAAACACATGATTTGGATTCACATTTGGTTGGTCTTCTGAATTCTTGTAAATTCACTGCCATGATATTGAACTGGTGAGTTCATCACTGCTCAGTATGACACACAGGATACCATTTTATTCACCTAAAAGCTTTTGATTTTGAAATGAGGTTCTTAATATTAGGAATTGGTGGATATTCTTCTTCAAGTTAAAGTAATGATTTAGACTTCAGATATTTCAGATAAAAAATAAAAAGTGACTGAGTGAAACCAATCCATGTATTATATCTATAATGTATCATGTTATACTACTTTGAAAAACCTGGGAATTCTAAACAAATGAACAACCATTTTGAAATGTTTAATATCAATTTCAATTTTTTCAATTTCCCTGACAAATTTAAAAGTCAGTAAAACTGATTTGATTAATTTCAGTTATCAGGTACAGAAAAATGTCAATTTATGTCTGGTTAATATTGTATATTTGGTTTTGAGAAGAGGCTTTTTGTCATTCATAAATTGATAAATATTAATCTTTCTGAATTTGTTACTTTACTTCAGCATAAGTTATTAAATATGATTATTAATTTATTGTTTATATGTTGTGGTTGGGTAGCTTAGGGAAATATCTACTAGATTTGAAATTCATTCATTGATGTAATTATGTATATTAATATAGATTACTTTTCAATATTTGAAAAAAATAGAAACAGGTCATATTTTGATGCTCAGTATTCTTATTCATAATAAGGTTTAACATTGAGATAAATTAAGGTGATAGATAATTGGATATAATCTTTCTTCTATGATGTATTATGTAAATCTACTGCTAATTTAAGATTACATTGAGGTTTTCGTAATGCCAACTATAAACCTTCAATATGCTAATTCTCTCAAAAATAAATCCAAAGAGATATGGTAAGATGTATTGGTAACTTTAAAGCATTGAATTAAAAAAAAGGTTAAAAGGGTTATTTACTTTGAGATGTTCAGTCAATCATGAAATAAGAATTGCCACTGTTGTGATGTGAAGCTAATCTAAATAAGAAAGGATAAACCAGGAATGTTTCTTAATTTAAGATAATATCTTGTGCTTTTTATATCTCTGTGGAATGAAAATCACAAGTGTAAAAAAAGATCTGCAATATTCGACAATAAATTTGATCTTTTACTAAAATTTAAAATCTGCATCGTAAAGCTGAAACCCAAAGATTTATCATGAAATATGTAATTATCCTATTCTGAATTTTCCAATCCCCCTGAGAGAAGTGATATATTCTGTACATAAACCTTGCTGTATATAACTGTAAATACACAATCTTTATATTACATATAGGAAGGGGACATTTCGTAATTGTTAAATGATATGTTTTTGAAGATTGATATTTCAGTGCATAGTAAATTGGTTATGTCAAACTCTAAATATATAGTCCACTTCATGAAAATACTGTTGTCAACTGTGAAAAACCACAGAAGCAAATGCTTGCTGGAGATTAGAATACCTTTATATTTCCTACTATGTCTTTTTTCATTGGATTGTGTCAAGCAAAGTCCATAAAACTACAAATCAAGTCTTCGGTCCTTATACAGCTTGAATTTTATATATGCTTTGAAGCTGTTTGGTACAAATGTATTAAAGTTAAGTGATGTAAATATAACCGAGTTGCCAAATTGCTGCAGAATGCAAATATTGAAATTACCAAATGAATTGAATACATTTGGATTTGATAATAAATGTATAAAGGGGGACAATGTAAAGGCTTTCCATATAGTGTTTCTGCATTGATTCCTGCCATTGTATTTCATGATAATGTTCAAAAACATGTCGAGGACTGTCAGCTGTCAGTTAATATCGTTTCATGTGGATATATATATATCCTACAATCGCTAAAGTAGCCATGAAATTCATGATTTATTATAACTTTTGAAGGTTCATTCATTGGCAAAACTGGGAATGTTTGTCCTGGCTACTTCCTATTTGAAAGAACATTTTATTTATTTATTTTATTTAAGATATCCAGTGAAAAGTTTATTGAGTGTTGAATGCTGAAATTGGGTAAATTGTACTCCCCTCATTTTGACCCATGCTTTGAACTATTGAGTAAAATTAACTCGTCATTGGTGCTCTTAGAATTGGTATTGAATCTGTAATGTTAAATATTACAGGTGCCACTTACCCAGTTAAAAGAAAACATGCAAAATTTGTTAATTATATCCCTATTATTAGCCTGGTTTATTGAATTGTAATATAAAAAACCTCTTTATCATTTTGATCGTTCAAATATGAATTTAGGTAGATATTTAAGACAGGAATACTGGTAATTGAACCCAGCACAGAGACTGGTTGAAAAATGTTCCTTGAGATTCCTTCACTGAGAGTGGAGAGAAGCAGAGAAATAGTGATAGTCTAATGCAGCTGATTACTAGGAATGGAAGCTTGCAGGAAACAGAATGTATTTTTGTATAGATAATGGAAATAACTTGAAAATAAATATTGCTATATAAAAAAAACAGTGTACTTATATTTTTGGGACAAAATATCTATTTTTGTATTTAAGAGGCTCTGCCTGTAAAAAAACCCTGCAAAATGTGGTGAAGGGTGTTCTCACAGATCAAGACAAGCCATGTCATTTGAAAGGGTAGGGTCTAACTAAGGTTTTTGCCAAGGGAGTTTTTTCGCGAAATTGATGGTTGCACATCATTTAAACACCTCAAAGTCAGGGTACCCCCTTTTGACAAAAAAAAACAGGAAAAATAAAAATCTTGCTCCTGTCCCCTATAGTGTAATGCTCAGAGTTTTTGCACCACTATTATTAAAATATTAGGATTTGGGATATATTTCCAACAATTGTACCCCATTTTTATGGCATTTGAGGCATTGTGGGTTTCTGAGCTGGGCTGTTTTATGGACTGCACACTTTTCTGACCATTCACCCCCAATCCAACGAGCGTGAAGTTCTTTTGATATTTGATATTTGATATTTGACGTTTTTTTCAAAAGGTGTCAAAAAGTATTTATCAGTGTACCCTTTTGGGACATGGTGAAAAAAGTTGTGTAAAAGGATATATATCCTGTCAAAAACGGATATATCCCTTTTCCTGTGACAAATGAGTTTTTCAGTATGATTAATGGCCTTCTCAACCTTGTAACATAGTCTTAATCATTTATTATCAATATATTAATGGAGAATAACTGTATACACCTTCATACCCTTTTGGTATTTGGTTAGAAACGTTATGTAAAAGGATATATATCCTTTAAAACACTAAAATATACCTTTAGCTATCACAAACACATTTTTTTAGCATGATAATGATTCACAAGCATTGTTGCAGAGCCTTCCCAAACATGGATATACTAATGAAGGGTTAGACATACTTGCTAGGCATGTCTAGAACACATCTAGAGACACTAGAAGGCGATGAAAAATATATGAGTAGGAAATATGGCCCTTTTCCCGTGGCAAAATGTGCATATCCAATACAGAACATTCTAAGAGTCTTCGCAGTCTTCGCAGATTTTGAGGGACTAATGAGGGGTCAGACATACTTTCTAGAAATGTCTAGAACATATCTAGTGACATTAGAAGACGAGGAAAAATATATGAGTAGGAGTTATGGCCGTTTCACTAAAATTCACATATTTCAACATTATTTTATTTCTCAAATGTGAACATTCTAAGAGTTGCCGCACTGTCTTCGCAGATTTTGAGGGACTAATGAGTGGTCAGACATACTTGCTAGACATGTCTAGAACATATCTAGTGACATTAGAAGGCGAGGAAAAATATATGAGTAGGAGTTATGGCCGTTTCACTAAAATTCACATATTTCAACATTTTTTTATTTCTCAAATGTGAACATTCTAAGAGTTGCCGCACTGTCTTCGCAGAATTTGAGGGACTAAGTGGGATCAGACATACTTGCTAGACATGTCTAGAACATATCTAGGGACATTAGAAGACGAGGAAAAATATATGAGTAGGATATATGGCCCTTTTCCCATGGCAAAATGTGCATATCAATACAGCACATTCTAAGAGTTGCCGCACTGTCTTGGCAGATTTTGAGGGACTAATGAGGGGTCAGACATACTTGCTAGACATGTCTAGAACATATCTAGTGACACTATAAGGCGAGGAAAAATATATGAGTAGGAGTTATGGCCCTTTTACTCTGCTAAAATTCACATATTTCAACATTTTTTGATTTTTCAAATGTGAACATTCTAAGAGTTGCCGCACTGTCTTGGCAGATTTTGAGGGACTAATGAGGGGTCAGACATACTTGCTAGACATGTCTAGAACATATCTAGTGACATTAGAAGACGAGGAAAAATATATGAGTAGGATATATGGCCCTTTTCCCATGGCAAAAGGTGCATATCCAATACAGCACATTCTAAGAGTTGCCGCACTGTCTTCGCAGATTTTGAGGGACTAATGAGGGGTCAGACATACTTGCTAGACATATCTAGAACATATCTAGGGGCACTAGAAGGCGAGGAAAAATATATGAGTAGGAAATATGGCCCTTTTACTCTGCTAAAATTCACATATTTCAACATTTTTTTATTTCTCAAATGTGAATATTCTAAGAGTTGCCGCACTGTCTTCGCAGATTTTGAGGGACTAATGAGGGATCAGACATACTTGCTAGACATGTCTAGAACATATCTAGTGACATTAGAAGACGAGGAAAAATATATGAGTAGGAGTTATGGCCCTTTTACTCTGCTAAAATTCACATATTTCAACATTTTTTTATTTCTCAAATGTGAACATTCTAAGAGTTACCGCACTGTCTTGGCAGATTTTGAGGGACTAATGAGGGGTCAGACATACTTGTTAGACATGTCTAGAACATATCTAGGGACATTAGAAGACGAGGAAAAATATATGAGTAGGAGATATGGCCCTTTTCCCGTGGTAAAATGTGCATATCAATACAGCACATTCTAAGAGTTGCCGCACTGTCTTCGCAGATATTGAGGGGCTAATGAGGGATCAGACATACTTGCTAGACATGTCTAGAACATATCTAGGGACATTAGAAGACGAGGAAAAATATATGAGTAGGATATATGGCCCTTTTCCCATGGCAAAATGTGCATATCAATACAGCACATTCTAAGAGTTGCCGCACTGTCTTCGCAGATTTTGAGGGACTAATGAGGGGTCAGACATACTTGCTAGACATGTCTAGAACATATCTAGTGACATTAGAAGACGAGGAAAAATATATGAGTAGGAGTTATGGCCCTTTTCCCATGGCAAAATGTGCATATCAATACAGCACATTCTAAGCCGCACTGTCTTCGCAGATTTTGAGGGACTAATGAGGGGTCAGACATACTTGCTAGACATGTCTAGAACATATCTAGTGACATTAGAAGGCGAGGAAAAATATATGAGTAGGAGTTATGGCCCTTTTACTCTGCTAAAATTCACATATTTCAACATTTTTTGATTTCTCAAATGTGAACATTCTAAGAGTTGCCGCACTGTCTTCGCAGATTTTGAGGGAGTAATGAGGGATCAGACATACTTGCTAGACATGTCTAGAACATATCTAGGGACATTAGAAGACGAGGAAAAATATATGAGTAGGATATATGGCCCTTTTCCCATGGCAAAATGTGCATATCAATACAGCACATTCTAAGAGTTGCCGCACTGTCTTGGCAGATTTTGAGGGACTAATGAGGGGTCAGACATACTTGCTAGACATGTCTAGAACATATCTAGTGACATTAGACGACGAGGAAAAATATATGAGTAGGATATATGGCCCTTTTCCCATGGCAAAAGGTGCATATCCAATACAGCACATTCTAAGAGTTGCCGCACTGTCTTCGCAGATTTTGAGGGACTAATGAGGGGTCAGACATACTTGCTAGACATTTCTAGAACATATCTAGGGGCACTAGAAGGCGAGGAAAAATATATGAGTAGGAAATATGGCCCTTTTACTCTGCTAAAATTCACATATTTCAACATTTTTTTATTTCTCAAATGTGAACATTCTAAGAGTTGCCGCACTGTCTTCGCAGATTTTGAGGGACTAATGAGGGATCAGACATACTTGCTAGACATGTCTAGAACATATCTAGGGACATTAGAAGACGAGGAAAAATATATGAGTAGGAGTTATGGCCCTTTTACTCTGCTAAAATTCACATATTTCAACATTTTTTTATTTCTCAAATGTGAACATTCTAAGAGTTACCGCACTGTCTTGGCAGATTTTGAGGGACTAATGAGGGGTCAGACATACTTGTTAGACATGTCTAGAACATATCTAGTGACATTAGAAGACGAGGAAAAATATATGAGTAGGAGATATGGCCCTTTTCCCGTGGTAAAATGTGCATATCAATACAGCACATTCTAAGAGTTGCCGCACTGTCTTCGCAGATTTTGAGGGGCTAATGAGGGATCAGACATACTTGCTAGACATGTCTAGAACATATCTAGGGACATTAGAAGACGAGGAAAAATATATGAGTAGGATATATGGCCCTTTTCCCATGGCAAAATGTGCATATCAATACAGCACATTCTAAGAGTTGCCGCACTGTCTTCGCAGATTTTGAGGGACTAATGAGGGGTCAGACATACTTGCTAGACATGTCTAGAACATATCTAGTGACATTAGAAGACGAGGAAAAATATATGAGTAGGAGTTATGGCCCTTTTCCCATGGCAAAATGTGCATATCAATACAGCACATTCTAAGCCGCACTGTCTTCGCAGATTTTGAGGGACTAATGAGGGGTCAGACATACTTGCTAGACATGTCTAGAACATATCTAGTGACATTAGAAGGCGAGGAAAAATATATGAGTAGGAGTTATGGCCCTTTTACTCTGCTAAAATTCACATATTTCAACATTTTTTGATTTCTCAAATGTGAACATTCTAAGAGTTGCCGCACTGTCTTGGCAGATTTTGAGGGAGTAATGAGGGATCAGACATACTTGCTAGACATGTTTAGAACATATCTAGGGACATTAGAAGACGAGGAAAAATATATGAGTAGGATATATGGCCCTTTTCCCATGGCAAAATGTGCATATCAATACAGCACATTCTAAGAGTTGCCGCACTGTCTTCGCAGATTTTGAGGGACTAATGAGGGGTCAGACATACTTACTAGACATGTCTAGAACATATCTAGTGACATTAGAAGGCGAGGAAAAATATATGAGTAGGAGTTATGGCCCTTTTACTCTGCTAAAATTCACATATTTCAACATTTTTTGATTTTTCAAATGTGAAAATTCTAAGAGTTGCCGCACTGTCTTCGCAGATTTTGAGGGACTAATGAGGGGTCAGACATACTCGCTAGACATGTCTAGAACATATCTAGTGACATTAGACGACGAGGAAAAATATATGAGTAGGATATATGGCCCTTTTCCCATGGCAAAATGTGCATATCAATACAGCACATTCTAAGAGTTGCCGCACTGTCTTGGCAGATTTTGAGGGACTAATGAGGGGTAAGACATACTTGCTAGACATGTCTAGAACATATCTAGTGACATAAGAAGGCGAGTAAAAATATATGAGTAGGAGTTATGGCCCTTTTACTCTGCTAAAATTCACATATTTCAACATTTTTTTATTTTTCAAATGTGAAAATTCTAAGAGTTGCCGCACTGTCTTCGCAGATTTTGAGGGACTAATGAGAGGTCAGACATACTTGCTAGACATGTCTAGAACATATCTAGTGACATTAAAAGACGAGGAAAAATATATGAGTAGGATATATGGCCCTTTTACTCTGCTAAAATTCACATATTTCAACATTTTTTTATTTCTCAAATGTGAACATTCTAAGAGTTGCCGCACTGTCTTCGCAGATTTTGAGGGACTAATGAGGGGTCAGACATACTTGCTAGACATGTCTAGAACATATCTAGTGACTTTAGACGACGAGGAAAAATATATGAGTAGGATATATGGCCCTTTTCCCATGGCAAAATGTGCATATCAATACAGCACATTCTAAGAGTTGCCGCACTGTCTTCGCAGATTTTGAGGGACTAATGAGGGGTAAGACATACTTGCTAGACATGTCTAGAACATATCTAGTGACATTAGAAGGCGAGTAAAAATATATGAGTAGGAGTTATGGCCCTTTTACTCTGCTAAAATTCACATATTTCAACATTTTTTGATTTTTCAAATGTGAAAATTCTAAGAGTTGCCGCACTGTCTTCGCAGATTATGAGGGACTAATGAGGGGTCAGACATACTTGCTAGACATGTCTAGAACATATCTAGTGACATTAGAAGACGAGGAAAAATATATGAGTAGGATATATGGCCCTTTTCCCATGGCAAAATGTGCATATCAATACAGCACATTCTAAGAGTTGCCGCACTGTCTTGGCAGATTTTGAGGGACTAATGAGGGGTCAGACATACTTGTTAGACATGTCTAGAACATATCTAGTGACATTAGAAGACGAGGAAAAATATATGAGTAGGAGATATGGCCCTTTTCCCGTGGTAAAATGTGCATATCAATACAGCACATTCTAAGAGTTGCCGCACTGTCTTCGCAGATTTTGAGGGACTAATGAGGGATCAGACATACTTGCTAGACATGTCTAGAACATATTTAGTGACATTAGAAGACGAGGAAAAATATATGAGTAGGAGTTATGGCCCTTTTCCCATGGCAAAATGTGCATATCAATACAGCACATTCTAAGAGTTGCTGCACTGTCTTCGCAGATTTTGAGGGACTAATGAGGGGTCAGACATACTTGCTAGACATGTCTAGAACATATCTAGTGACATTAAAAGGCGAGGAAAAATATATGAGTAGGAGTTATGGCCCTTTTACTCTGCTAAAATTCACATATTTCAACATTTTTTGATTTCTCAAATGTGAACATTCTAAGAGTTGCCGCACTGTCTTGGCAGATTTTGAGGGAGTAATGAGGGATCAGACATACTTGCTAGACATGTCTAGAACATATCTAGGGACATTAGAAGACGAGGAAAAATATATGAGTAGGATATATGGCCCTTTTCCCATGGCAAAATGTGCATATCAATACAGCACATTCTAAGAGTTGCCGCACTGTCTTCGCAGATTTTGAGGGACTAATGAGGGGTCAGACATACTTGCTAGACATGTCTAGAACATATCTAGTGACATTAGAAGGCGAGGAAAAATATATGAGTAGGAGTTATGGCCCTTTTACTCTGCTAAAATTCACATATTTCAACATTTTTTGATTTTTCAAATGTGAAAATTCTAAGAGTTGCCGCACTGTCTTCGCAGATTATGAGGGACTAATGAGGGGTCAGACATACTTGCTAGACATGTCTAGAACATATCTAGTGACATTAGAAGACGAGGAAAAATATATGAGTAGGATATATGGCCCTTTTCCCATGGCAAAATGTGCATATCAATACAGCACATTCTAAGAGTTGCCGCACTGTCTTGGCAGATTTTGAGGGACTAATGAGGGGTCAGACATACTTGTTAGACATGTCTAGAACATATCTAGTGACATTAGAAGACGAGGAAAAATATATGAGTAGGAGATATGGCCCTTTTCCCGTGGTAAAATGTGCATATCAATACAGCACATTCTAAGAGTTGCCGCACTGTCTTCGCAGATTTTGAGGGACTAATGAGGGATCAGACATACTTGCTAGACATGTCTAGAACATATCTAGTGACATTAGACGACGAGGAAAAATATATGAGTAGGATATATGGCCCTTTTCACATGGCAAAATGTGCATATCAATACAGCACATTCTAAGAGTTGCCGCACTGTCTTCGCAGATTTTGAGGGACTAATGAGGGGTAAGACATACTTTCTAGACATGTCTAGAACATATCTAGTGACATTAGAAGGCGAGTAAAAATATATGAGTAGGAGTTATGGCCCTTTTACTCTGCTAAAATTCACATATTTCAACATTTTTTGATTTCTCAAATGTGAAAATTCTAAGAGTTGCCGCACTGTCTTCGCAGATTTTGAGGGACTAATGAGGGGTCAGACATACTTGCTAGACATGTCTAGAACATATCTAGTGACATTAAAAGACGAGGAAAAATATATGAGTAGGATATATGGCCCTTTTACTCTGCTAAAATTCACATATTTCAACATTTTTTTATTTCTCAAATGTGAACATTCTAAGAGTTGCCGCACTGTCTTCGCAGATTTTGAGGGACTAATGAGGGGTCAGACATACTTGCTAGACATGTCTAGAACAAATCTAGTGACATTAGACGACGAGGAAAAATATATGAGTAGGATATATGGCCCTTTTCCCATGGCAAAATGTGCATATCAATACAGCACATTCTAAGAGTTGCCGCACTGTCTTCGCAGATTTTGAGGGACTAATGAGGGGTAAGACATACTTGCTAGACATGTCTAGAACATATCTAGTGACATTAGAAGGCGAGTAAAAATATATGAGTAGGAGTTATGGCCCTTTTACTCTGCTAAAATTCACATATTTCAACATTTTTTGATTTTTCAAATGTGAAAATTCTAAGAGTTGCCGCACTGTCTTCGCAGATTTTGAGGGACTAATGAGGGGTCAGACATACTTGCTAGACATGTCTAGAACATATCTAGTGACATTAGAAGACGAGGAAAAATATATGAGTAGGATATATGGCCCTTTTCCCATGGCAAAATGTGCATATCAATACAGCACATTCTAAGAGTTGCCGCACTGTCTTGGCAGATTTTGAGGGACTAATGAGGGGTCAGACATACTTGTTAGACATGTCTAGAACATATCTAGTGACATTAGAAGACGAGGAAAAATATATGAGTAGGAGATATGGCCCTTTTCCCGTGGTAAAATGTGCATATCAATACAGCACATTCTAAGAGTTGCCGCACTGTCTTCGCAGATTTTGAGGGACTAATGAGGGATCAGACATACTTGCTAGACATGTCTAGAACATATCTAGGGACATTAGAAGACGAGGAAAAATATATGAGTAGGATATATGGCCCTTTTCCCATGGCAAAATGTGCATATCAATACAGCACATTCTAAGAGTTGCCGCACTGTCTTCGCAGATTTTGAGGGACTAATGAGGGGTCAGACATACTTGCTAGACATGTCTAGAACATATCTAGTGACATTAGAAGACGAGGAAAAATATATGAGTAGGATATATGGCCCTTTTCCCATGGCAAAATGTGCATATCAATACAGCACATTCTAAGAGTTGCCGCACTGTCTTCGCAGATTTTGAGGGACTAATGAGGGGTCAGACATACTTGCTAGACATGTCTAGAACATATCTAGTGACATTAAAAGGCGAGGAAAAATATATGAGTAGGAGTTATGGCCCTTTTACTCTGCTAAAATTCACATATTTCAACATTTTTTGATTTCTCAAATGTGAACATTCTAAGAGTTGCCGCACTGTCTTGGCAGATTTTGAGGGAGTAATGAGGGATCAGACATACTTGCTAGACATGTCTAGAACATATCTAGGGACATTAGAAGACGAGGAAAAATATATGAGTAGGATATATGGCCCTTTTCCCATGGCAAAATGTGCATATCAATACAGCACATTCTAAGAGTTGCCGCACTGTCTTCGCAGATTTTGAGGGACTAATGAGGGGTCAGACATACTTGCTAGACATGTCTAGAACATATATAGTGACATTAGAAGGCGAGGAAAAATATATGAGTAGGAGTTATGGCCCTTTTACTCTGCTAAAATTCACATATTTCAACATTTTTTGATTTTTCAAATGTGAAAATTCTAAGAGTTGCCGCACTGTCTTCGCAGATTTTGAGGGACTAATGAGGGGTCAGACATACTTGCTAGACATGTCTAGAACATATCTAGTGACATTAAAAGACGAGGAAAAATATATGAGTAGGATATATGGCCCTTTTCACATGGCAAAATGTGCATATCAATACAGCACATTCTAAGAGTTGCCGCACTGTCTTCGCAGATTTTGAGGGACTAATGAGGGGTCAGACATACTTGCTAGACATGTCTAGAACATATTTAGTGACATTAAAAGGCGAGGAAAAATATATGAGTAGGAGTTATGGCCCTTTTACTCTGCTAAAATTCACATATTTCAACATTTTTTGATTTCTCAAATGTGAACATTCTAAGAGTTGCCGCACTGTCTTCGCAGATTTTGAGGGACTAATGAGGGGTCAGACATACTTGCTAGACATGTCTAGAACATATCTAGTGACATTAGAAAGCGAGGAAAAATATATGAGTAGGAGATATGGCCCTTTTCCTGTGGCAAAATATGCATATCCAATACAGGACATTCTAAGAGTTGCCGCACTATCTTCGCAGATTATGAGGTACTAATGAGGGGTCAGACATACTTGCTAGACATGTCTAGAACATATCTAGTGACATTAGAAGGCGAGGAAAAATATATGAGTAGGAGTTATGGCCCTTTTACTCTGCTAAAATTCACATATTTCAACATTTTTTGATTTTTCAAATGTGAAAATTCTAAGAGTTGCCGCACTGTCTTCGCAGATTTTGAGGGACTAATGAGGGGTCAGACATACTTGCTAGAATTGTCTAGAACAAATCTAGTGACATTAGAAGACGAGGAAAAATATATGAGTAGGAGTTATGGCCCTTTTCCCATGGCAAAATGTGCATATCAATACAGCACATTCTAAGAGTTGCCGCACTGTCTTCGCAGATTTTGAGGGACTAATGAGGGGTCAGACATACTTGCTAGACATGTCTAGAACATATCTAGTGACATTAGAAGGCGAGGAAAAATATATGAGTAGGAGATATGGCCCTTTTCCCATGGCAAAATGTACATATCCAACACAGCACATTCTAAGAAATGTGCATATCCAATACAGGACATTCTAAGAGTTGCCGCACTGTCTTTGCAGATTTTGAGGGACTAATGAGGGGTCAGACATACTTGCTAGGCATGTCTAGAACATATCTAGTGACATTAGAAGGCGAGGAAAAATATATGAGTAGGAAATATGGCCCTTTTCCACTAGCAAAATTAGAAGATCCAAAATGGTACATGTAATGAGATTTTTAGACAAATTGTTTTTCAGACTTTCAAAGGGTTTCTGTATTTCCTACTCATATATTTCCTACTCATATATTTTTCCTCGCCTTCTAATGTCACTAGATATGTTCTAGACATGTCTAGCAAGTATGTCTGACCCCTCATTAGTCCCTCAAAATCTGCGAAGACAGTGCGGCAACTCTTAGAATGTGCTGTATTGGATATGCACATTTTGCCACGGGAAAAGGGCCATATCTCCTACTCATATATTTTTCCTCGCCTTCTAATGTCACTAGATATGTTCTAGACATGCCTAACAAGTATGTCTGACCCCTCATTAGTCCCTCAAAATCTGCGAAGACATTGCAGCAACTCTTAGAATGTGCTGTATTGGATATGCATATTTTGCCACGGGAAAGGGCCATATTTCCTACTCATATATTTTTCCTCGCCTTCTAATGTCACTAGATATGTTCTAGACATGCCTAGCAAGTATGTCTGACCCCTCATTAGTCCCTCAAAATCTGCGAAGACAGTGCGGCAACTCTTAGAATGTGCTGTATTGGATATGCACATTTTGCCAAGGGAAAAGGGCCATATTTCCTACTCATATATCTTTCCTCGCCTTCTAATGTCACTAGATATGTTCTAGACATGTCTAGCAAGTATGTCTGACCCCTCATTAGTCCCTCAAAATCTGCGAAGACAGTGCGGCAACTCTTAGAATGTTCACATTTGAAAAATCAAATAATGTTGAAATATGTGAATTTTAGCAGAGTAAAAGGGCCATATCTCCTACTCATATATTTTTCCTCGCCTTCTAATGTCACTAGATATGTTCTAGACATGTCTAGCAAGTATGTCTGACCCCTGATTAGTCCCTCAAAATCTGCGAAGACAGTGCAGCAACTCTTAGAATGTGCTGTATTGGATATGCACATTTTGCCACGGGAAAAGGGCTATATCTCCAACTCATATATTTTTCCTCGTCTTCTAATGTCACTAGATATGTTCTAGACATGTCTAACAAGTATGTCTGACCCCTGATTATTCCCTCAAAATCTGCACATTGCGACAACTCTTAGAATGTGCTGTATTGGATATGCACATTTTGCCAAGAGAAAAGGGCCATATCTCCTACTCATATATTTTTCCTCGTCTTCTAATGTCACTAGATATGTTCTCGTCATGCCTAGCAAGTATGTCTGACCCCTCATTAGTCCCTCAAAATCTGCGAAGACAGTGCGACAACTCTTAGAACGTTTGCATTTGAAAAATGAAAAAATGTTGAAATATTTAATTTTAGCAGAGTAAAAGGGCCATATCTCCAATTCATATATTTTTCCTCGCCTTCTAATGTCACTAGATATGTTCTAGACATGTCTAGCAAGTATGTCTGACCCCTGATTAGTCCGTCAAAATCTGCGAAGACATTGCGACAACTCTTAGAATGTGCTGTATTGGATATGCACATTTTGCCAATGGAAAAGGGCCATATCTCCTCCTCATATATTTTTCCTCGCCTTCTAATGTCACTAGATATGTTCTAGACATGCCTAGCAAGTATGTCTGACCCCTAATTAGTCCCTCAAAATCTGCGAAGACAGTGTGGCAACTCTTAGAATGTTCGCATTTGAAAAATCAAAAAATGTTGAAATATGTGAATTTTAGCAGAGTAAAAGGGCCATATCTCCTACTCATATATTTTTCCTCGCCTTCTAATGTCACTAGATATGTTCTAGACATGTCTAGCAAGTATGTCTGACCCCTCATTAGTCCCTCAAAATCTGCGAAGACAGTACGGCAACTATTAGAATGTGCTGTATTGGATATGCACATTTTGCCATGGGAAAAGGGCCATATATCCTAATCATATATTTTTCCTCGTCTTCTAATGTCACTAGATATGTTCTAGACATGTCTAACAAGTATGTCTGACCCCTCATTAGTCCCTCAAAATCTGCGAAGACAGTGCGACAACTCTTAGAATGTGCTGTATTGGATATGCACATTTTGCCACGGGAAAAGGGCCATATTTCCTACTCATATATTTTTCCTCGCCTTCTAATGTCACTAGATATGTTCTAGACATGTCTAGCAAGTATGTCTGACCCCTCATTAGTACCTCAAAATCTGCGAAGATAGTGCGGCAACTCTTAGAATGTCCTGTATTGGATATGCATATTTTGCCACAGGAAAAGGGCCATATCTCCTACTCATATATTTTTCCTCGCTTTCTAATGTCACTAGATATGTTCTAGACATGTCTAGCAAGAATGTCTGACCCCTCATTAGTCCCTCAAAATCTGCGAAGACATTGCGACAACTCTTAGAATGTGCCGTATTGGATATGCACATTTTGCCAAGGGAAAAGGGCCATATCTCCTACTCATATATTTTTCCTCGCCTTCTAATGTCACTAGATATGTTCTAGACATGCCTAGCAAGTATGTCTGACCCCTCATTAGTCCCTCAAAATCTGCGAAGACAGTGCGACAACTCTTAGAAGGTTTGCATTTGAAAAATGAAAAAATTTTGAAATATGTGAATTTTAGCAGAGTAAAAGGGCCATATCTCCTACTCATATATTTTTCCTCGCCTTCTAATGTCACTAGATATGTTCTAGACATGTCTAGCAAGTATGTCTGACCCCTGATTATTCCCTCAAATTCTGCGAAGACATTGCGACAACTCTTAGAATGTGCCGTATTGGATATGCACATTTTGCCAAGGGAAAAGGGCCATATCTCCTACTCATATATTTTTCCTCGCCTTCTAATGTCACTAGATATGTTCTCGACATGCCTAGCAAGTATGTCTGACCCCTCATTAGTCCCTCAAAATCTGCGAAGACAGTGCGACAACTCTTAGAACGTTTGCATTTGAAAAATGAAAAAATGTTGAAATATGTGAATTTTAGCAGAGTAAAAGGGCCATATATCCAATTCATATATTTTTCCTCTCCTTCTAATGTCACTAGATATGTTCTAGACATGTCTAGCAAGTATGTCTGACCCCTCATTAGTCCCTCAAAATCTGCGAAGACATTGCGACAACTCTTAGAATGTGCCGTATTGGATATGCACATTTTGCCAAGGGAAAAGGGCCATATCTCCTACTCATATATTTTTCCTCGCCTTCTAATGTCACTAGATATGTTCTAGACATGCCTAGCAAGTATGTCTGACCCCTCATTAGTCCCTCAAAATCTGCGAAGACAGTGCGACAACTCTTAGAAGGTTTGCATTTGAAAAATGAAAAAATGTTGAAATATGTGAATTTTAGCAGAGTAAAAGGGCCATATCTCCTACTCATATATTTTTCCTCGCCTTCTAATGTCACTAGATATGTTCTATACATGTCTAACAAGTATGTCTGACCCCTCATTAGTCCCTCAAAATCTGCGAAGATAGTGCGGCAACTCTTAGAATGTCCTGTATTGGATATGCATATTTTGCCACGGGAAAAGGGCCATATCTCCTACTCATATATTTTTCCTCGCCTTCTAATGTCACTAGATATGTTCTAGACATGTCTAGCAAGTATGTCTGACCCCTCATTAGTCCCTCAAAATCTGCGAAGACAGTGCGGCAGCTCTTAGAATGTGCCGTATTGTATATGCACATTTTGCCAAGGGAAAAGGGCCATATCTCCTACTCATATATTTTTCCTCGCCTTGTAATGTCACTAGATATGTTCTAGACATATCTAGCAAGTGTGTCTAACCCTTTATTAGTATATACATGTTTGGGAAGGCTGTGCCACAGTGCTTGGGAATCATTATCATGCTAAAAAATGTGTTTGTGATAGCTAAAGGTACATTTTAGTGTTTTAAAGGATATATATCCTTTTACAGAACGTTTCTACCCAAATACCAAAAGGGTATGAAGGTGTATACAGTTATTCTCCATTAATATATTGATAATAAATGATTAAGACTGTGCTACAAGGTTGATAAGGCCATTAATCATAATGAAAAACTCATTTGTCACAGGAAAAGGGATATATCCGTTTTTGACAGGATATATATCCTTTTACATAACTTTTTTCACCATGTCCCAAAAGGGTACACTGATACATACTTGTTTACACCTTTTGAAAAAAACGTCAAATATCAAATATCAAATATCAAAAGAACTTCACGCTCGTCCCAATCCAAGCTCTTTTGTCCTGTAAATTGGGTCTAAATACATGCTTTTGAAATGTGCATATCAATACATTTCTGGGCTATTCCCATATTTACATCCGGTCAGAGTTTCAACAATAAGTAAGAGTGTTTATATCATAAAACCACAACAGTATGTGTTCTGATATAAATTTTGATACAAATATTCAGATTGACATTGTAAACGTTTCCTGGTAAGGATATAGACAATAAACAATGTAACACACAACGTAGAAATAACGTCAGCACATTGTCTTACAACGTGGTGAGCACTTAGAAGAAAACTTGTTAAATTGGCCAATAGGTGGCTGCAGTACCACAGGAAATGGCGACTTGTAACAAATGTGTTGTTAGGTAATTCAAAGTTACAGTGAATTTGATAGACATTACGTATACGGTTCTGAATGAACAAAATGAAACAACAAAAATACTGATTATGTCTTTTGTTGTGATACAATTTATTGTTATTGTTAACGGCAGTATATATCCATACCATTTCAGACAATGTCAATAATGCCAGTTGATATCCCACAAGAGACTCCAGAAGGGACAATCCCAGCTGAGTAGATAGACTTGGCAGAGGACAGCCGAGTTTGTTCACAGCTGAATGTATATGTATCCTCCCAATCCTGAGAAATTCTGAATTTTATTTATTTTGTAAATTATTTATGTAAGTCCCACCCACTGATTTTTTTTTTACAAAATTCGCTGTCAAACTAGGCTGCCTGATGTCTGGAAATATGTGTGGTGACCAGGTGATATGTGGTCGGCGTTTGGGTGGCCCTGCAGTGCCCATATCTGATGTGACCACACTCATGACAAATAAGACAAAACGTCCTGGCACTTGGGACTTTATAAACAGATGAAGTTTATTCTTTAAAATGACCACTTGAAATAGTTGTATTAACTGTGATTTAGTGTAAATAAAGCATTGTATCATTTTCTAATAAATCATGCACCCACACATACATGTATATGTAAAAAAATAGGATGTGTACACCCTGGGAACAAATGGTGGCCCAAGCGACTGAGAAAAAAATCTGGAGATATCTTTTGGTTCAGAAAATAGATTCAGAATGGCTGATCGCCAAAAAAAATCATCAACATTTTTCCCCTCCACCCCCCCCCCTAAATGAATACCGGTCGGTCCCTTAGATGACAGAAATAATAACATCTCCTGTAGTCCAGTCAAAATATGAAATGACCCAGAACAAATTAGAACAGAAACCATTTTAGTGTTATTTGTCTCAGAATGATGCCCTGATGAACATATAAAAAGTCTACCAAAATCAACTCAGTGGAACATTACCTAATTTGCATAAATTCAAAATGGCCGCCTCTCATTGATGTTTCATCCTATTTCATGCATGCATTCAGGTTTTTTTAATGATTAAAGGTTCCCTGCATACTGAAATCATATCATACCCTTGCTGTTGAAATAAAACAGTTATTTTAAGGCCATGATAAGGAGATAAGTAGTGTTTATTGTAATGTATTTCATACATTGTCAGCATAATATGCAGTAAATTATACTGATTATAAAAAAACAATGAGCCTAATGCTCAGGTTTCCATTCAAATATCATACATATGTGTTTCAAAGATGTCCTTTGCTGAACCAGTTATACCATAGTCTGCTGAACATTTGCAAATAGAGTAATACACTAAAATGACCCCCACCCCCCGGTGGCTGGTGGCACCACTTATATTTTCTATCAAACCAGATTATATGATTGTAGTAATTCTAGTCTTTGTGAGAATATTTGATCTTTTAGAACAGAAACATTCACAGGTCATATCATTCTATTGGCTACTAAATACTACTAGATATAACCTGGTCACAATATCAATGTATAAATATCATTAAAATGTTAAGAAAAATATTGCATATCATCTCTAGAAATAGGTTCAGTGAAATAGATCTTCTTTTAGTTGATCTGCAATTACAAAATAAACAACCAAGCCATATTCTTGTTTATACCTTTCAATATTAATTCTCCATTTTGCCAGTCCGAATTGTCTTCTTTCAACACAGTGGAAGGCCAGTTTGAAATAACTGCAGTTTCTATACAGGCAGTCAGTGAATATTATTTGGTGATTGGTTTCCTTTTTTGGTGGATTTTGCCTTGGTACATCTCTGGCTCTTTGACCTTTTGGTGCTGGGTTCCTTTTGTTTGGGCGACAGGTTTGGTCTGTGTTATATACTAAGTAAGTTTTTCAACATGGATCAGTCAGGGTGCCCAATCTGTAGTAACCCAGTCCTTCCAAATGAAGAGAGTTCAAGACTCACACAAAAAGGCTGTGATGATTCAAAACGCCATTGAGGCAAGGGGAACACATATAAGTCCTCTCCCTGGCCAGTATGTCCATCAAAAATGTAGAAGAACCTTCTGTGTTAACCCCAAATGTATTGAAGCTGATTTAAAGAAAGCCTCTAGGGAGCAATTTGAACAAAGTGTATCAGGTCACACACTCAGATCACATGAATCATCATTCTATTATGAGATACATTGCATATTTTGCACATAAGGTGATATTTATGATGGAAAGAAAAAAGAGCATGCATTGATACCATTTAGAACGAAAGACTTTGACAGAAGTATTGCCACTGTTTGTGAACAGCGTGATGATGACTGGGCCAAAATTGTCAAAGCTAGAATGGAATTTGTTCATGACCTACATGCTGCAGATGCTGTCTACCATCAGGCATGCAGCACCAATTTCCACACAGGCAAATCAATTCCTCACAAATTCCAAATAAGTGACAAGCAGGCAGAAATCAGTACTAAAATAGGGCGACCAAAACACGAATTACAGAAAGAAGCATTTGAGAAAGTTATGAAGTATTTAGAGGAAAATGATGAAGAACAACTAACCATCAACTCACTGACAGAGAAGATGGCAGACTATCTGTTTGGAACAGACAGTGAACCATACAGTCACAAATACATGAAACAGCAAATTATGAAACATTATGGAAATAAAGTTATCATTACAGAAATTAATGGAAAATCCAATGTTATTACAATGTGGAGCACTGCTGCCAATATCCTGCATGATTTTTATTCAAACCCAAAGCAGGATAGTTCAGAGGATGAAAAATTTAGAATAATTCAAACTGCAGCAAAATTGATCATGAATGACATTAAGAAATTGCCACATGAGCGTGAAATTTATCCTGCCTGTGATCAGATGTCTTCTCCTGATGCTGCATGTTCATTTTTGCCAGATTCAGTGGTCCTCTTGCTACAGAATATCATTAAAGGAGCTGGTGCAAAAGTTAGAGTAGCATCAGTTGGCCAGGCATTGGTCCAGGCAGCTCGTCCAAGAGTAGTAATAACTCCATTGCAGCTAGGTCTTGGTATCCAACTGCACCATCATTTTGGATCGAAATTCCTTAATGATACTCTGCATAAACTTGTGTTTTCATGCAGTTATTCTGAAGTCACAAAATATGAATATAGTGCAGCAGTCTATGATGGCGTAGACATTCCAGGTTTTTCTGGTAGAAACTTTGTTCAGTATGCTGCAGATAATGTTGATCACAATCTATGCACAATTGATGGGCATCACACTTTTCATGGCATGGAAGTGATTTGTTGCATGACACCAGGTAGTCAAACAATCCCCCCCCCCCCCCAACAAAATCAGTATACAAGCAAAATACTAATTTTCGACTGTTATTTTTCTACATTTACAGGTCGATTTTGATAGGAAGAGTACAAATTATGCATTTAAGCTATTTGAGAAGTTTCCCAAGTGATTCCTCATGTCCAAAAAACATGAAATAGACTCTAAGATTACTCAAATATGTCAAATAGAAGCCAAGATATGTAATTTTTAAGATTTGCCCTGCCATGTGTCGGCCATTTTGGATTTATGCAAATTAGGCATTGTTCCACTACTTGGATTTTGGTAGACTTTTACTGTGTTATTCCCTAGGCTCTTCTGAGACATTTTCTGTCAGTTTCATTTCTGTTCTAATTTGTTCCGGGTTAGGCCATTTTTTGTCATATATTGACTGGACTACTGCAGTTGTATGCCCCATTTCACTTGTTATAAAGGCCTACCTGTATATATACTCTCTGATTAGTTATCCTAACTGATACTGATAAAGCAAAAACGACAAAATATTGCAGACACTCAAGTTACATATCAATGATCTACTGATAACCTAAGGTCATATAATCTAGATTAATTGATATAATTGACACACAAACCTTTGAATACTTCTATTTGCCATTTTCTATTGGCGGTAAGGGTGTGTCGAAGTTATAAAGCATGGCAAAATCCCTGGAGGAACTGAAGAAAATTGCCTGTGATGCTATTGATGGAGAAAGTTCTGGTCTCAACGGCATCAGTCAGGAGATATGGAAAAATCCAGAGTTAAACTTTGAAGAACACCATGCTCACAAGGTGCTAACAGATTACCTGGAAGGAAAGGGGTTCCCAGTGGAAAGGAAACATGTTGTTGACACTGCATTTAGGAGTGTATATGGAGAAGGGGATGGTCCCAATGTGGCTGTGCTATGTGAATACGATGCCTTACCAGATATTGGCCATGCGTGTGGACACAACCTGATAGCAGAGGTTGGCATCGGTGCTGCTATAGGCATCATGGCGGCCATGGATGCTGCAGGAAAACCACTCGGCAAAGTAAGTGGTCATTTATTGAGGAACATATCAATGCAATGTAATTAAAAACTATCAAATAATCAATGAAGTGTATTGGTTCTAGCTGTCTGTGATTGGAACCCCAGCTGAGGAAGGGGGAGGTGGCAAACTGAATCTGATTCAAGCAGGCACATTTAAGGACACTGATATAGCAATGATGGCTCATCCAGCACCATTCAATCGCAGTTATGTGGAAACTACTTGCATAGAGCAGTAAGTTATATCATATCCAAATATCATATCCAGATTTCAATTTTACAAGCAATTATTTGAAAAAATTTCGCTATTTATTTTGTTTGAATTATGTTACTTATTACACTTTACATATCTTTTTAAATAATGTTTATTTACAATTAGAGAAATGGAACAGCCTCTTAGCAATTGATGGTGATAGAATAATGTGCACAGCCTAATGTGCTATGGACATATGTTATGTTATTGCAGGTTGAAAATTTATTACCATGGGAAGGCCAGTCATGCAGCTGCTTTCCCTCACGAGGGCATTAATGCTCTGGATGCAGCTGTCATGGCCTATAATAATGTATCCTGTCTCAGACAACAGATGAAACCCACGTGGAGGGTACATGGTGAGTGAACAGATTCATGTCAAGGATGCAGGGTAAATTTTCTTAGGCAGAATTGATGATGTCTCACAACATTAAATCTTCCCATTGAAAAACGACCAGAGCAACTGTTAAAATTCCAGCATTATATTATCTTAACAGGCGTCATCACTAATGGCGGTGCGAAGCCCAATATCATTCCAGAAGAGACAGCGTTAGAGTTCTATATAAGGACCGGTTCTATGGGAGAACTGAGTACTCTGAGGGCAAAGATGGATGCCTGCTTCAGAGCAGCCGCCGCCGCCACTGGGTGCGAGGTGAGGACAGCTCGGGGATGGAGTCCCTGTTCTCTCATACATAGCATAACTACCATTGTGTAGATGAAGGGTTTCTGGAACTGCAGATTAAAAGGACACAAACACGACATAATAAGATCAGATATGATAAATCACATGATAATTCAATATATTTAATTGACTTAGAAACACAAATACAAATCCATTTGTCAATCTACATACTACTTACTATCTTTTAACAGAAACAAGGTATGACTAATTACATAATAATACACATCATAAAACAAATGATATTGGGAATAGTAATATTACATAATAATACATATCATAATACAATAAACTATAACTGCATATATTCAATATATTTAATTGACTTAGAAACACAAATACAAATCCATTTGTCAATCTACATACTACTTACTATCTTTTAACAGAAACAAGGTATGACTAATTACATAATAATACACATCATAAAACAAATGATATTGGGAATAGTAATATTACATAATAATACATATCATAATACAATAAACTATAACTGCATATATTCAATATATTTAATTGACTTAGAAACACAAATACAAATCCATTTGTCAATCTACATACTACTTACTATCTTTTAACAGAAACAAGGTATGACTAATAATATTACATAATAATACACATCATAAAACAAATGATATTGCGAATAGTAATATTACATAATAATATATAGTAGGCTGTTCCATTTCTTTAATTGTAAATAAACATTATTTAAAAAGATATGTAAAGTGTAATAAGTAACATAATTCAAACAAAATAAATAGCGAAATTTTTTCAAATAATTGCTTGTAAAATTGAAATCTGGATATGATATTTGGATATGATATAACTTACTGCTCTATGCAAGTAGTTTCCACATAACTGCGATTGAATGGTGCTGGATGAGCCATCATTGCTAAGCAGCTGCATGACTGCATAATAATACACATCATAAAACAAATGATATTGCGAATAGTAATATTACATTATAATACATATCATAATACAATAAACTATAACTGCATCACCTTGACCTGTACGGCAGAAGTACCATCAACGTTCAGTGCATTCACCAATGTTCACACACGATATCTTTTGCATACGGGTATTTAAAAAATACTGAAAACATACCATTTAATAGAGCTTAAAGATTTACAATTCATATTACAGGTAGAGATTAAATCAGAACCGAACGTGTATCTCAATGTGATATCAAACAAGGGCCTGTGTGGACTGTATGACCAGAATGCCAGCAAGCTAGGAGTGGAGAATGAGACGGATGAGCAGATACTGAGTGCCATGGCTGGGAGCACGGATATGGGCAATGTGTCCTACGAGGTGCCCAGCATCCACCCAATGTTTGAAATCGGTGATAAAAGTTCCATGAACCACACAAGGAGTTTCACTGCTGTAGCAGGTAAAGATGATATTACGAGGGAACATGAAATATACAATAGATATTTTGTAATTTTCAACCATGTTAAGCCAATAAAATTGGATATTTCAATGATTACGGTTATGTTATATTATGATTATCTTTTGACCAAAAATAATGTTTTTTTACTTATAACAGAATATGTATTATCAAACATGGAAAAGTAAAAAAAAACGATTTACAACTTGGCACTGCAGTAGTGATCAGTAGTATATGATTCATTATTTTACTAACAGTGCTACACAATGAGTACTATTTGAGGAGACACTGAAGACCAGAAATTATAATTGATTCCAATTACATTTTGATTATTTATTGTTTTGGTTATGTCTTGTTTCAGGATCTGCTAAGGCTCAGTCATATACTTTGACCCAGGCAAAACTTCTTGCACTGACAGCAGTGGATATACTTCATAACCCGAAACTGCTGGAGGGTATCAACAACGAATTCAAAGAAGCTGTAGAAAAGCAAAGAAAGTAATATCTGCAACCATCAAAGTCACAGAAGTGTAATTTTCTGAGGAAAATTAATCAGATTGTGGAGTTGAATGTTCAGAGGGAATGTCTTAAGGACTAATATGAAAAATATGACATAATAATATTAGAAAAACTATCTATCAAAAGAATTGATAATCTTGTCATTTATTTGACACATTTTCTCTGCTCTAAATCATAAAATATTGCCAAGTTTGTCCACTATGGTGTTCCCTGTTGATAATACATACCAGCATATACATTAAATTTCGTCAATTCGTACGTATCATGAAATAATGAAGGTCTTTTAGTGCGTTCCTTATTTTTTTCATTCTTTTTTTTTTTTTGCCTTGAAATGCACTTTTTTTCTTTTCCAAATGGTGCGCTTTACATGTGTGATGATAATAAAAGATTGCACTTAAATAAAGGGAATTCAGGAATCAGTAGATGTGTGTTTTCTTCCATTGTTCATCAGGAGTTATCATGTGGTGCCACCTAGAGGAAGGCGTCAATATCTGATATTGCTGGCATTTTTTTGTTTTTTTGTTTTTGCAAATGAGTTTATGAAGACATAAAAAACAACAGACATGAACAATGAAAGACTATGATCACCTTGAGAGGCACAAAAAATAGGTTTGATAATGTAATAGCACTTGAAAGATAAACAGATGTCAACAATATATATTAGTGTAAACATATATGATGAATTGGCATGACTTCCTGAGATCACGTATAACTTATAAGATCAAAATAGTAAGATCGGACCACTATCACTGCTCAATGTTAAAATCCGCCACGCATGAGTGAACTTTGTAAACACGCAAGCTTGGCTTTTCATCATTTTATTTCAATTCGTTCAATTTAACAACGACTATATTTCTATTCTTCTCAAAATTCCAAAACATTTTTTTTGTAAGTGCATTTGTAGTCAAACTATTAATGTATTCCCTTCACAGTATACAGAATAGTAGTCATCACATCAACAATCGTGTCTCCAAACCTATACTATCTCAGCACACATTGGACATGACTCAAAAGACACCTGGTGGATTACTAATGTTGAACCTCAAGCAATGTGGATTGGTATTTGGCCCCTACCAATAATCATATAAGAAAGCCTCCTCTTCAATTTCCTAAAACATATTAAAATGTTGTTAGATATACTCTTCTAACAAATATCAGAAACGATTAAGACCAATTGGTTTGTACCTTATGGTTTATTAAGGATGGAATCATAAAATAACAAATTTGATCCACTTGACCACTGTCATGCATCAACAATGACGCATGGCGGTGGTCTGGTTCTGGGAAAGTTGTACAGTTCCGGTGTGTACTTTTCAATGGGGGAAAAACGACATGGAGATCGGCAATCGGCCTATAGACTGTTACACGAAATTATACAATTAAGGTCCTGTCCGTATTATCCAGGATTGTGAAGATATCAGAAGGTATTATTTAATTGTTAAAGTTGTCTAGTCAGCCATTTGGATAGTATTGAAGCGATGACAATCTGACAAGCAGATTTTAAGTACCATGCAAGTGTTGCAAGAATCAATGAGGTGAGGTGAAGATTTTATCCCCAAATAAAAGGAAAATGTTAAAATACTTGATGATATATAATTGCATATTTTGAAATTCTTCATTACAAATCGTGCATTTCTAGTTGTTATACAGTGAGCGTGATATTCACTATGGGGGTAAGATTCTTGGACAGGACATATGATCCTTTTACCCTGAAAAGTATGTATTATGTCTTTACTATATTCTAAAGGTGTGACCTTGGAGTATAAATATGAAACTGCCTTACAATTTTTGGCCCAGATTGGACTGAGACATATGGTTCATATGACCTTTCAAATATAATCCTTCGTGCTTAGAAAGTATCGTAAATGGCCGATGGAGCTTGGAGTATTTGGCGGATGAAGCTGCTCAGTATCTCTAAGGTCCTGCTTGGCAAAACAAGCAAACAATGAGGAATGACACACGGCCACAATAAGAGATACTATCTGTCCTCATCCCATATATGGCGTCCCAGTCTAAAAAGGTATCAGTAACCTGACTTGTTCATGTTGACTCCCATGTTGACTACTGTTTCATTTTTTATTTAAAACATATAATCACAGATAGTATAATGAATGGTGAATGCGTAACGTGGTAGGCCCTTGAGATATTTTGATGTAATATTTGACCAACTCAAAGCAACCATGTTTTGGTGTTTTGACAGATTGGCTACAGCTATCACAATAGATTTTCCCTGTAACACAATACGTGTGAATGCATTCGCTGCTACGACCTATTTAATTTTTTGTATGCAACTTTTTGAGCAATAAAAAATATATGTAATATTGTAGATTATAGTATAACCAATTGCATTTATTGTGTTCAAAGGACTAGTGTGTATACGTCAGAGATTTCAGTGTACATGTCGTTCTGTGATGCATTTGAATATAAATATAATTTTCAGAAAGGAAATTTTTTGTACTTTCTTGTGAATCTTCCCTCGACTGTTCTAGGACCAGCCCTACTATAGCACAGTTGGTAAAGTATAGAATCTGTGCCTTTTTCCTTGCATAATATAAATGTTTATACCCAAAACTATAGCGATCAAACATTATTACGTTTCGTATTTCCCCTACATATACTTCTGTGCCATTTGAGAGTGGACGAGTCTTCTGCTAAAATCCCAATCATCCATTGGACACTTTGTCAACAAGCTTTGTTTAGCTGACCAGTGATCTTGTGCAAACGCCTGCTCAGTAAAGTCTTGCTAACAGTGGGGCACCTTTAGATTGGGACAATGGAGTAATTTGGCTTACAGAGGCCTGTTTGTTCATTAATGTTTGTCCAATGGTTAGGCCTAACACCCCAACAAACCACAATAGAGGTCACATGATTGTATATGTGTGGTCAAAAGAGTACAGGCTGTATTTGGCACTTTCAGCAAAACACAATGACCATGGTCAGTGTATTTTGGTTGATTTTATTGAGGTAGCTTGCTTGTATCACAGTTTCGTGGCCACATGTCATTTAAGTGGAGGGCGGGAGGTGGTGGGTTCGACTCCCACTGCCGGCATAGTTACTTTCACACTGGTTAAATGGCTATAAATTCCACCTGATATGGTCATAGTTGTTGAAAGGGACGTAAAAACACCATTTCATAATTTCCCATTTCCTTACGCCAGTGTTTCACATCTAAAGTCACATATGTTTGCTTATAGAAAAAACACATCATGAATATTCTTTCCAAACGGTGAAATATGGTAGTGAATACTTATAGGATTTTGATCAATAAACGTAAAACCCAGAAGTTTTTTTTTGGAAACAATAACCCTTGGTATGTAGTATTGTCATTAATTCAGCTAATTCACTTATCCCAGTCCTCACCGAATGGTTCGGATCAGAAGCAGTGACTGGAGGCGTGTAGGATGTGTAGGAATATATCGCCTTCTATGTTTGATTAAGCCTTGTCATCTGTATCAGATCTAGGTACCAGCGAATGCCTCAAAGTGCCTGGAACATTTTTCATCATAATGAATTGAAGGTAATTGAAATCATTAACAACATGCCTGATGAAGTTGCCTCATGTTGGGTTTCTTCTAGATTTTAATGTAATCAGAGGAAATATGTGAAATGTAACGGACCTATTTTGATTTAGCAGCTACCGAATATTTACTTTTAAATTTGTAATTTGTTGTTCTGTCCTTCGGTGGGCAGTGACATGTTTGGGCTTGTCAAATACATAATATCGATATAATTATTAATAAGCATCTTGGAGCATATTTTTTTAGCAAGATAAGATTGTGCTGTCACTGTTGTTTGTTGTTGTTGAATATCGAGACCATATCGTGCCAAAAATCATCAAAAAAAGAACCGCCAATGAGACAGGATTACGACTGATCGATTTCAAGCCTGATATGTGGCTGAAATGAACAGCCTTCAATAACTAGCTGGGCATGCGCCAGCGTACATAGCAACGGCGTTGCTACCTGTAATGCTGGCCTGGGCTCTTCACTGTATATCAATAGTTTACTGAATTACCAGACTTCATAAACACTAGGAAATCTTACATTTCTTAACAGGAAATAAGGTAAGTCTCATTTGGTAAATCATTCTTGGTCACTGTATTAAGTGTCAGAGATAAAGGACTACATGATGTACTGATAAACAGCATGTTTATCACTTTAATGTTTTGCAAGTTTGTGTACACACATGTTTCCTCTGTGTGAAAATGGATCTCTTTGCACGGGTATATGACTATTAAGTAACCGAACTTGTTAAGTCGATATCTCTCTGTTAAACATGCAAACTATTGACCTAGCAACCTATACCACTACCGTGGGATAATGTTTTATCGCCTATATCTTTATCATAGAATTTCTGTCCCAATATCTGTACAATTCACATGCTGAAATAGAAAGAATGATAATGTAACCAATAATTGTCTATATATCATTCACTGAACATGCTTAATGAAGTCAATCTTCTAGTTACTAGTTTGAAACTTATTCTGCTATTCTGACGTCTAAGAAATATATATATATATATATATATATATATATATATATATATATATGAGATGTGTATATTGCATATATGTATGTATATATATTCACTCATGAAATGTACAGATATAGATTGATTATTTATTTTTTTTAAGTCAATACAAAGTCTGAATGCACATATAATTTATGGACTATGTATCAGAATATCTGGAAAATGTTGGACATTTTTCAAAAAATATTTTAAAAGCGTGAAAGAGGTAAACACGTCAAACAAAGAATATCAAAAGATTTGGAAAAGCCAAAAGATCCGAGAAAGTCCTTACGTCAAGTCTTGTATCAGACGCATAAACGATTTTTGAATATGAATATCTTAATGATTTAATTCAAAATTACATAAATTACATGGTGAAATAGACAAAGATTTTGATGATAGTAAGTGTCGGGTTTTCTTTGGTTCCGATCTATCACGGCACAGATCTACTATGGTTTCGGTCCACTATGGTTTCGGTCTACTATGGTTTAGGTCTACTATGGTTTCGGTCTACTATGGTTTAGGTCTACTATGGTTTAGGTCTACTATGTTTAGGTCTGCTATGCTTTTGGTCTTCTATGATTTCGGTCTACTATGGTTTAGGTCGACTATGATTAGGTCTACTATATATTAAGTCAGTTGTATCATTTCGTATCTTTCCGAAGTTCAAGTTTTGATATAGGATATAAAGTAAATGTAGCTCTCTCCTAAGTAGCATGGACAAATCTGGGGTAGAATTACATTCTATGCCAAGGATAATAGTCACAGATCCAATATATAAAATGTTCACTCTTTCAATGCGTTAAGGTGACACAATATTTTACATTGATCTGACCCCACTCTCCTCACCTTGCATAAAAGACACAACATTCTAAATGATTGACTGCACATGGGGTAACAGCGTGTATTTTATTCAATTAACTGACAATTAGCGTGCAAAGTCTGCAACTTTGTCATATATTGTGTGTTTTGTTTCCAAATATACATAGTTCTTCGGAGTGCTTCAGTTACGTGGTGTATTGCTAGCTCTTTGTTGGAAGGTTACTATCGTGGCTATAGTGTGAAGCTTGAAATGCGCTATAATTGAATCACTAGGACCAACAACCTCGGAACAACACAAACATTGACCCACAGCCCAAATCATTGCAAGAAACCTTTCTATTGACAAGGTCATGCTTGTTGAAATAGGAGCCACTTAACATATAAATCTATCCATTTATAAAGCGTAAATAATATCTCATTAAATGACCACGCTTTTGATGTCTTTTATTTTATTAACCCGGTTATTATTTAACGACGAATAATAAGATATGAAGATTATAAAACAGATAAAAAAAGATTAAATAAATAATGAATGAATGAATGAGTATAGAAATGAATGAATGAACGAATAACTGATAAATAAAAAAATAAGTGTATAAATTCATAAATTAATATATAGATAAAGTAGATCATCAAATAAATAGACAATTGATTAAAAATAAACGATTTGTGAATGCATGAATAATTAATGAATTGATTAATGAATTAATGAATCGGCAAAATGTCGTGATAGTTTTCACACTTCCTTATTCAGACTCGATTTCCATATTTATTTTGATTTCGACCTGTCCTCGACAGGAAAAGATAACATTGCACTGAAGATCACAAATCAATTGATACGGTATATAATGTCGATCCTCGATAAATCACCGTGACATGTACATATTGGACATCAAAGCCTAAGCTACATGACAACCAATCCATGATCTGTAAGGTCATGCCTGGTGTATTCACCTCCCTCTCACTATCTCTCTTATCACACATCTCATAAATACTCATCTTCAAGATGGTTGCTATGGAAAACAGTTATTGTCTGTTTGTCTACTTGATCATTTCATATAGCATATAGCGGTTTCTATATATTTTCTTGGTAGATGGATTCCACTACAACACATATAATATCTATGTAGCAAAGTCGATGATTATGAGAAAGATTTCCTGGTCAAAATAAAATGATTTAAAGAGAAAGATCAGTTCATCATAATCTATGTAGCAAAGTCGATGATTATGAGAAAGATTTCCTGGTCAAAATAAAATGATTTAAAGAGAAAGATCAGTTCATCATAATCACAAAAATACAAAATAGAAACAACTAACTAAACAGAAATCACCACCCGCTGGGAAACTCTAACCTTTACGCAAACACAATCCCATTATATGTGGAATTATCCAATAATCTATCACGCAGTCCTAACTAAAGGGGATATTATAGTAGAAAAAGCCACCGATTTAGCTGGATTAACGATAATGCCAGATTATGTTTGCACATTGTTCCCTATCAAATCGTATTCACTCATGTTTGGATCTGAATTAACTGTCAGGTGTTTACCAGACTCAGATATATATGGTTTTTTGCAAACATTTTAACCGATTCATTTTGATTTTGCATTCTTGGAATCAAACAGTTTAATCATGCATGATAATTTCATTATAAAATTTGGTTTATGAGGTTATGCAGTGCAAATGTGGATTTAATAGGTGAACTATACTCGCATATTTACCACTCTGGTGCTATTTATATTTTGAAACCATTGCAACATATTGATTATCAGCATGTAAACACATGTATTATGAATGGAGGTAATGCCGTCTATTCTCTATTTAAACATTAAAGTAATCTTATTCGCATATGATACTCTCAAACGCGCCATGAGATCCATTAATAGGCATAAGCATGTCAAAAACACCTTCAGAGGAAGATTAATCAATTGTGATATATCATACGGTTATGTACCAAATGAAATCGTGAATTTACTTAATTGTTTGCTCAAACAAGTATAAGGTCAGACATAAGATATTGATGATGCAAACAATTAGATCTTGATGAAGTTGGAAGTGGCAACTTATGGTCACCAAATGATAATATTACCTTACATTTACTAATATAATGAAGAAGAAAAAATTATCTAAAATACAATATATGTATAATTTACTGCAAAGAGTAGCTTGCTTGCAAAGGTAAAAAGGAAACAGAGATAAAAAGGCACTGGAAATGAAGCCAAAATAACAAAATTGTAGCCCTTTGGCCAAGCATGGTTTGACCAGGAGGCAGATTATAGAATTCACCCAATATAAGGCCCATATGGGAGTTGCTTGACGGGGAGGAGCGACGTATATACATATATTTGGTGTTTGTTTTAGGTGAGGTGAAGATGCCAGCCAAAGCACCTACCTACTACCACTGGTCTCAGGACAAGCCATGCACAACCAACCAGGTATACGGCTTCCAGCTCCGGGATGAAATGGTCTCCAACGAGAAGGCCGGCCTTACCGCATCCACATCCTGCACCGGAACTTTTGCCTACACCAGACCTTTCTCCAATCTGGGTTTCTTACCAGATATCACACATGGCGGCATCGTGGCTAAGCATATTAACAGAGGGATAAAATCCGCTGAGTTCAGAGAATCAAAGAAGTTAAAAATGAACGAGGGTTACACGGTAGGGTATTACCCCATCCACGAGAGAGTGGTGCGCCGCGATTACCCTGCTGATGTGAGACTTAAGAGATTCCAGTCAGCCCCTACCACCTACAGACACCCCGTGTCTAAGGAGAAGAATATCTACCTGTGGCACACACTGTCAGGCTGCCTGGTCCACGTCAAGAACCCTAATGAACAAGCACAGCAGGCCCAAATAGCTGCTTCATCATCCTGAACTCTTCCCAGACTTAACCATTTACCCTTCTCTATAGTGTGCTATCTACATAGGGAAATCATTTTTTTTGTAAATATAATACAATTCCAATTTGTTATATACTGAATTTGATAGTATGTCAGGACCTGTTTAAAGATATAGAATTACGCATCAGCAAATTTATTCCATGATTTAGTAATACCTGGGTTATTCTTTCTTTGGTATGGCCATGCTTTTAGAGTAGAGTGAGCCACATAATTTAGGGCTATGGGACATAGACTATAGCAGCTAGACGTATATCTATGGTCTGTCTCTCATGTACCACACTTTCATGTCAAATTAATGATACAAAACAGTTTGACCAGGGTTAATTCAGGAGAAATGGAAAATAGCAATTTTTTGTTCACTTTCACTTTTGGCTTTGCCCTACTTGAAATATAAGCAAACCAATTGTTATTATCCTATTACATCTTTGTGGACGGTGGTGTAACAATACGATTTCAATTATTTGAAAATCTGGCATTTATTGACTAATTATAGTTGTTTGATGAAATCTAACGAGTCTTGAAGTATACCTTTATCAGAAAACAGGTTTCAATATACCCTGTTGCCTTTTTATCATTTTATGGGGTCGATAGTAATCAAAATAACATGCAGCTGAACAAGGAACCAGACTGGGACAGTTAGGTGGATATATTCTATATTACCAACACGGAGATCACTATGATCTAGGATGGATAGAGTAGGTGGTGTGACAAAGGGTGTAACAAAAATGATGTAATTTGTAATAGATATGTTTTCTGATATGTTTAATTCACTTGAGAGGAAAAACTGTTGTATGAATATTTTTATTTGTCTTTTGACTAAAAAAAAACATTTGATAATAAAGATACTCTAAGGAATCAGGGCTGAAGGATCAGTTTATAATGAGGGTGATAAAGTGTGATGGATATTTTGTATATGCTCATTCTCTGACTTGTTAACCTCACATATCATATTATCAATGTTTAAGTTGAAATCAGTTTTAAAACTTGGATGTTTGGCTTTATATACGGCACTACTTTTAATCATATTATATATTGAATGAATCGGTGTAGGTTTCTATTTATTGCCTTCGGTTCCCTTCCATAATCAGGTATCGTTCTTGGTACATTAAACAGACTTAAGGTACGAATACCATAAGAAACCACTTTCAAAATATAAAGGAGAGTTGGGCACTGATTTGATATACATAAATAATTGTTGTCATTTCTATTTGGCTGTGACTGTTAAAAGGTCATATGGATGTCAGATATTAAACCTATAAGATATAGTTTATAAATTTAATCATATAATTATATTTAGATATTTCATAACTGGTGTTTTTAATACCACCGACTACCAAAGCATGACATAATCAGATAAATTATATGAAGCTGACATGAAGTAAATGTATATGTTAGCTTTATAAAGGCTATGCTATTGGAGTGCTTTATATATATATATATATATATAACTGTAAGTCGCTTTGGGTATACCTGATCTCATCCTGTTATATTGTGTATAACATCGATGGTCTATACATATTAGTAACGGCAGATATCTCTATGAAGGGTGTATTTATTGTAAAAGAAAATAAATCTTTATTTTATAACAACTGAATTTTATGTGTCAGATAATTACTGTATCATATCATATGTATTATATATATGTTGCTCTCGGAATGTGAAAGAAAGGGAAATCAGTTTGGGTGGTGTAGAATATTTTTTAAGCAGATACATATGGGTAGCTTTAAATCAGTATGAAATTAGTATTATGGTTGATTAGTTTGAATTATGCAAAATGACTAGACCATATTAGGACAAATAGAAGGCTGCCATCAGATGTCAATGCCCTGCCCTTTTGGAAATTGTCTGGGAATAATTCTTTTGCATTACAAACTATACATTAGGGTTGGATATAAGGGGCAACGAAGAGAATAGGGCACGTGGCTCCGTTGGGTAGATCTCTGTCTCCCATGCTAAAGGTCCTAAACAAAAACGATAGTACATGTGCTGGAAGAGGCGAAAATCCAGATAGTTAGCCTTGCATGGATTTCATATGGTTTAAAAGAGGCGACACCTTCTAAGTTGCTGTCTGATGTTATTAAATATTGTCTTCGATTGTTTTGTCTTCTAATTTGCTATGCGGTGACTTAATCAAGCACATAAGATTATCCATTTGGAGCACTTTCCAATTCGCTGCTGTTGTCATGATAAAATCGTTTGTTGTTCGGTGTTGTGTACCAACCACATCAGGTCTGCCCAGTAAACAAATTAAAATTTGCAATAGTTATACCCATGGGCCCATGTCACAAAACCGTCTGCCTTCAAACTGCACGTTGTTATAGCACTGCTTGTTTCGTTTATAAAGGTTGATGCTTCATGGCGGCAAGTTTCATGACCACTGCCAAGAGCTTTGTTTAAACCAAAAAACATCAAAGGGCAAATAAGACAGATATGAATTAAAGAATCATTTATCATCATGTAATATTGTAATTTAAGGAGCCCAGGTTTCACTGAAATACATTATTTTCTCACCAAATATAATATAATAAATAACCTAATAACCTTCAAAACAGAACTTCAAAACAGAACTATCGTATGAGTCCCTGTCGCTAATGATAAAAAGATGTGCCAGGATCGGCCGCAAGTCAGAGAAATCTGGCTGTGAATTGATTGGTGGAAGAATAAATGACGTTTCATACAGATATCTATTGGTTAGCATCTCGGTCAGCCAACTGATTACAGGTCGTGACCTGAGGCTGGTCAATTCTAATAGTCTGCTATTTTGGTGGGCGTGACTCAGTGAGAAGGTTGAAGAAGGTAAACGACTATTATATCTACCGATATAATGTAAAGTGCATATTAAAGGCATCTGGCCAAATTATATCATATTTTCATAAAAGATATCCAAGATATTCATACCTATTGAACTCTATTAAAGTATAAACACGGTAATAAGTGATTGAGATATTAATGGAATAATATAGAGTTTAATGAAATTGGATTGTTGACTTGCGGCCTTGCCAACTGTATAAGTGTTGTGGCGGTGCCCATCATCCAAACAGGCCCCACTAGTACAGTTGATAGATCAATGGAACTCTTGATTATATATAAGTGGAGGACTGGAAGTGGTGGGTTCAACTCCCTCCGTCGGCAATCTTATTTTCACACTGGTTAAAATGCTCGAAGATTGGACCTGATATGGCCTTTGTTGATGAAAGGGTAGTAAAAACACCATATTCCATTTTTTTCACCCATTCTCCAAGGCAATAGCACAGTTATCGGCTAGACTGATCTGCAAGGAGCACAATGATTATAGAGCAGGTAGTTCTGCAATTAGGGAAAATAAATATATAAAACCAAACGAGGCAGCACAGCCTTCAGATATCTCATACTTGTATTCTGTAACATTTATGTCTCAGACCCTTAAAGAGAGATATTGGAGCAATGTTTATAAATGTCATCATGATACCATAGCATGCACAGCTTGGCATCCATTATCACGATTGACTACCCGTCCCCCCTACAAAAAATTGTGAATGCGCTCCTGACACATCACCTTTTAACTTTTTATCCCCCACACTGGATAGTGTTTCCAGTAAGACATCAAGAAGTTATAACGTGAAATGCCGGGATCTGGCATGTTTTATATAAACAATTAATACAGGAAAATAGATCAATCATTATAAGTTCTACAACAACCACCAAACATATTTCTCATAATCTGAACTTCATTGGTATGGATATGTCAAGCTTATCTTCAGAATGGTAAAACGATTAATGATTCAATTTGAACGTTGAACAACGATCATTTTTAATGGATTAAACATTGCTAATCTGGAAAGCTAAGATAGTGCCGAAATTGTTTCATTTATATATAATGTCAATTTCTCTTCTGTCAAATACAACTATAGGACTGGTATAAAAGCTGAAATCACGACCTTGGATGAGAACAGATGTATAAAGTTGTTAAATCTACTTCCATGTCCTTGAAGTGTGGACATTTCTTGTTCTGTACCACCCAATTCTTAAATTCGGTGTTCTAAACTTACCATAGCCTTATATTGATTCACATTTCTGAACTCCCCTTCACAACCAATAGGGCCAACCAACCTGTGGTCACCATGGAGCTCATGGAGTCATCCATCACACTGAGAGGAAAAAAGATAACGTTTGTGGTGATATATAGACCTGAACCATCGACTCGGAATAGATATACCTACTCTGAGTTTTATGATGAGTTCACCCAGTTGGTTGCACATTATGGTTCATTTAGTCATGAGGTCATTTTCCTTGGTGACTACAACTTCCATGTCAACCTCCCCTTAAAACCTGATGTCATTAAGTTTAATGATATCCTATCTACCTTTGATCTAACACAGTGGGTTCATGAACCAACCCATAGGTTAGGGAACACCCTTGATCTAATCATTACTTTCAAGGGTAACAAACTCCTGAAGAGCCACCTGGTGGATGAATACTTATCTGATCATAAAATGATCAAGATATACCTTGATATTTCACCTCCAAGACCCCCCAAAAAATCTATCAAATATAGGAATTTCAAGGGATTAGATCTTGAGTCCCTAAGGAAGGACCTCAAATCCCTAACTGATAGAGACACAACATGGGAACTCTTATCCTTGAATGATATGGTAAATTATTATGACAGAGAACTCACAGCACTCATGGATAAACATGCTCCTATCAAGGTCGCCAAGGTCACTCAGCGCAAACCTGTACCTTGGATGAGTGACCAATTAAAGCTGGAAAGGTCTCTCAAGAGGAAACTTGAGAGGAAAATGAACAGGACTGATTCTCAGATTGATAAAGAATTATACAAGTCTCAGAGAAATAAGTATAATTCCTTGCTGAAATCGGCTCAATCTACATATTTTTCCAACCTGGTTGAGGAAAATAAACATGACCCAAAAAAACTTTTTAGAGTCATAGACACAGTCATGCACAAGAAAAAAGACACTCCAATGCCGAAAACTGACTGTGATGTCACTCAAGCTGAGAAGTTTAATACATTCTTTCTTGAAAAAATAGAAAGAATTCGCCAGGAAATTGATATGGCACCACTCAGCCAGAATCTGCCACCAGGTGACACTACAAACAATAGTACAGAATGTCTGGATAGGTTCATACCTTTAACCACAGATGATGTGCGTAAATTGATAAAGAGGTCTGCAAAGAAATCATGTGAGCTGGATCCTATCCCAACCTGGCTCCTGCTCGACCTCCTGGAGGATCTCCTACCATTAATTACATCCATTATAAATAAATCTCTGATGGAACCGGAAGTATCAGATAATATGAAGATAGCCATTATAACACCCCTACTGAAGAAACTTGGTCTCGAACTAATTGAGAAGAACTACAGGCCCGTTTCAAACCTGACTTTTATCTCAAAGTTAACTGAGAGGGCAGTAGCCAACCAGTTAGTTCCTCACCTTGTAAGGAATGGCCTTACTGACAAGTTCCAGTCTGCCTACAAGGAATATCACAGCACTGAAACCGCTTTGTTAAAGGTGCAAAATGATATCTTGTATGCTTTAGATAATAAAAAGGCTGTCATCTTACTGTTACTGGACCTCTCTGCTGCTTTTGACACCATTGACCATCAAATCCTATTCGATAGACTGGAGGCCAGATGTAATGTCAAAGGTCATGCCCTCTCCTGGATTCGGTCATATCTCAGGAATAGGAAACAATGTGTGAAGGTTGGTACCCATAGGTCATGCCTGAAGTCCATAAAATATGGAGTACCACAGGGCTCAGTGCTGGGTCCCATATTGTTCACAATTTACATGACACCCCTCTCTGACATTCTGGCCAAGTATGGTCTGAGCTATCATATCTATGCAGATGATACTCAGATCTACATCCCTGTTGACCACACCTCCCCTCATCAAGGGGACTTAAGCAGGCACAAACTGGAGGAATGTGTCTGTGAGGTCAGAAATTTCCTTATATCCAATAAGATGAAAATAAATGATGGAAAGACAGAGATGCTCATATGTACTGACAGGTACAATACTGCAACCCACAGCAGTATCCCAGACACAATCAGAGTGGGTGGCTCTGATATTGCTCCTAGTGAGTCAGTGGTGGATCTTGGTATCACATTTGACTCCAACATGGACATGAAGGCTCAGATCAGAAAAATGTGCCAGAAGGGCTATTATCATATCAGAAACCTGGCAGCCATTAGACATTGTCTAGACGAGAAGACTGCTGTAACACTTACCCATGCTTTTGTTACATCTACTCTGGATTATGGAAATGGCCTGCTGGTTGGTCTTCCTAAAACTGACCTTAGGAAGTTGCAATACCTCCAAAACTCCGCTGCACGTGTTGTAGGAAAAATTAGGAAATTTGATCACATCTCAGGGAAACTACAGGAACTGCACTGGCTCCCTGTGCATGCGAGAATAGATTTTAAAATCCTTCTCCTAACCTGGAAGGCCCTAAATGGGAAGGCTCCACCTTACTTACGTGATCTACTTCAAATCAAAGACGGGGAACGCTGTCTAAGATCCAATGATGGCACCCATCTACTAGTACCTAAGACCAGGCTAAGGACAGTGGGGGACAGGGCCTTTTCATCTGCTGGCCCTAGACTCTGGAACTCATTGCCTACTGACATTAGGACAAGTACTTCAGTCTCCTCATTCAAGAATAGACTGAAAACTCATCTTTTCAAGACACATGTCTTGAACACAGCGCTATGAACAGACCTTGTCTGGTATCAGCGCTATACAAATTTTATTATTATTATTATTATTATTATTCTGCCCAAATCTAAGCACACAGGCACAGATAACCCTCAATACTTCCACCCAAGATTGTCAATGTTCAGGATCCACTTCCTGTTTCTGAATACTTTTGATCATAATTTCTCAAATAATTGGCCTATCAACATGCGTAATACATCAATCAAAACCTGAAAATTTTCCAGATTCAAAATTATTTTTAAAAATTTTATCACAAGACCTAATTTGCATAATTTTACATAATAAATAAATACAAAAAAGTTACTTTTAAAGTAAAGCACGAAATGGTATGATATTCTGATACTAGATAAAGTTCTAGGTTATTTTGACAATTCAAAGAAATTAATCAGACAATTATTAAGTGCGTAAAAAGCATTTGAAAAAAGGGGCAGAGCCTAAAATCGTATTGAATTTAAGCTCCGCCCACTATTTTGAATGCCATTTAAGCAATAAAAAATGTTTCGATTTTCATATATAAATTATGAAATCCAGCTAGAATTTTATGTTCTTCCTCATAGGAACTTTAGATTATTAGTTTCTGTAAAATTAAAAAATCACATATTTTAATGATCAATATGCTAATTAAGCCATGTGACCAGACTAAAAAAATGCATTTTTCAGAATTGGAAACTTTTGAGCTTTCCATAGATGTGTCAAACATGCTGTTCGGACATGCATTGTTGAAACTGTGATAAAAAACTCTTTTGATCAATTTTAACAATCTCCAAAACTGAAGAGTTCACCAGCCAAAAGTATGGAGAGCTGTGCCTGTGTGAAGAGCACTTGTACTATAATTTGAAATGATTATGGAAATAAATAGCGTCCATGGGATACTATTTCCCATTGGGGTGCAACGATGGCTTGTAATTCTTTGGAATTATAATGAGTAATTGAGCAACAGGGGGCACACAATTAATAACATTTCCCAGGAATAATCAACCACTTAATCACAGACTTTTTCCCACACATATTTTAATTTCATGAAATAAATATTAGAAGAAAGCAAAAGGTATGATTTACATTTTTTTATATGCTTTGCTAACTTAACATTGTATGGAGTATATCCTTTATTTTTTGGGATATATCTAACTTTTAATTTAATCTGAATGGTTAGATTAACAGAAATGTAGGGCAAGAGTTTTCATGCCTTTAGGGTTTATAAGGTAATGCTGTTTATAAACACATGGCTGATATCAAACCTATTCATATCATTTGGTTTGCAGATAGATAGCTCATGGATCGAAACATGTAGTATTTTATTTCTCAATCGTCTAATCACTTCATATTCACCGGTGGAGAGCACCTAACTTGCTCCGACTCTATCCCAGGACATATGATTATCAAATACACAATAATATGATTATTAAGTTCCCCAGGTCACAAATAACTATTGACATTGTCTATTTTCATTGTCAGCCAGATTATCAAAAAATAGATTTATCATAATCTGTATTTGTTTGAGGAGTTATATTAATGTGTACATCATCGGTGATTGGGTGATATGTCATTCCTCTGTATAAAGTGTATTGTGGCTGACAATATATATGTGACTGACAAGAATGTGTGTAAGATATAACAATCATGGATGTTTGCCTGTTGATCGAGTGTAGTATGAGTGATATGATAAATGCGATCTTTATTAAAACCTAGACATTGAATCATAGAACCTCTGTTTTATGACCAAGTACGACTATGACCAGTTCAAATAAGGCATACCATTGTCGGAGTGTGATATCTAGTTTCAGTAATTAATACTAAATCCCCTCCAGCAAAACTGAACGAAGATACTCTATTGGGAGTAGGCAAACTCATTGTGACGTGTTCATTTCTCTTCAGTTTGGCGTAGTATAAACAATTGGTTTCTTGACCAATCAGATGCTAGTGTGTTCTTCTTTTGAATATATATATTGATTGTGCCTGAAGGTATATGTCCGTGTGTATTGTGTTCATACCCTGGTGAGTGGCTTCACATATGATATATGCATCCTATGAGTAATGCAATAAAACTACAAAAGGGAACAAAGGACCTCTTCATATTCTTAATCGGTTGTTAATTATCGGTATTACAACATACATATCTTAAACTCTATAAAAAAAAACTACTGTGCCTCTCGCAGCAATAATGACAGGATTTCAGATTGATTAAAATCTTAAGGACATTCAAGAGGTCATATGATGATTCTACTGAAACTCTAAATGAGCATCCTGAGAGATATAGGCGAGAGCAGTGAGTTATAACTGACTGCTTTTTGTTACTTTATGCACAGCATCGTGCGCACATTTCTAAATTGATATTAGACATACAATATTCAAGCGCTTGATCTATTTATGATTCATCAAATATAGGCATTAATGATAAACAAAATACTGCAACCCATTGCGTCATGTATCGAGAACTTGGCCCCCGTATACCTTTATCCTGAAAGAGTGCAAGTTACCATATAGGCTCCATTAATAAGAAATAGCCTCTTGTGTGGTGGGATGTCTGCCACGTTAATAGTGGATGATGCTTGATTAAATCCTCGTGGTTACCTATTGTGACTGATGGTCCCAATAGAGCTTAGAGAACATCAATGATTCACGTTTTTCTCAGTCTGCTCTGAGAATTACCTTTAGGATTATCACGTCATATTCTTAATTGGTTGTTGTTTGTCAACTCCGGTTCTACACCAGGACTCATCAGGATTTCTGACTTAAGCAATCCATTTCAGCGCCAGATTTCTTTATTTTAGACTTTTCTGAGATTAACATCCTAAATGTTCTTTTTTTTATAATTTGATAATGAGAAGGTTTTACTGTTTTTTATTGCAACATATTCTCCAGGAACACGTGGCCTATATAGACATATATAATCAAATAGAGCTATTCAGGCACATACTGCCTAAAATGAAGGAATGTCTTCATGGGCCATGGACATGTGTACACTGGAATGCTCATAAATTTGATAATATAGGGGGCACCAAATGTACACATGCAGGAATAGGTGTGACAATAAGTATTAAACACTTGTATCAAGCATCTCCCAGATCTGCTGGTAATACCAACAATATTTTATCAAAGTATTTCGTCTAATTCTTCGGACTGCCGAAAGGTGCAAATCTATCATTTCCCATTTTTTGAAAGCAAGTATTTATTTCCATTAACATTAACTGCTGGTAACCAGTTGTGCCAGAATATGTAATTCTGTCACTTAGACATGTTTTCTAGTGTATTTCTTTTGTAGCTTATCAGAAACCTGACTTTCAGACACATTTTCTTCACATAACATGAATGTTTATACCCTAAACAGTGCTTTCATGTAGTAGTACCCAAAATATTCCCTGTTAACAACTTTCTGTGGCATTTTAAAGTTGATCAGTTGTCTGCTGAAACCTACACCAGTAATTGAACACTTTGTCAACACGCTTTGTTTAGCTGTCTGTGATCTAATGTAAACACCTAATGAGTTACCAGTTGGGCACCTGTTCAGCTTGGGAAACAGGGTGGAGATGTTTTGTACAATTCATTGCCAGGAGGGAATATACTTCAGAACAACATTAGATTATTTTAATATTATTTGAATCAATGAAATAACTGTCATGGTTGTGACAAATATTTTATAGTTGTGACAAACATCTTATGGTTGTGAAAGATATATCATTTATGGGAAAAGTATACTATTTATTTGAAAAGTATCTTATGCATGTGAAAACCTTTCTGTCAAAAAGGGAAGACATTAATCAAAGGTTGCATGGAATCCCCCTTAACTTAAAGGCCGAGATATGGAAAAAGTGACATTAAACCCTTTTATCACTGGTTTGGCCTTAGATCACAAGGACTTTGAATGGCAAAACTGTGAATGCTGATAATTGGTATCAGTGAAATTTATGATTTGAACCTCTTTGGTGAAATTTGGGGTTTTTCACACCACTGAATGGGAAGACATCAAAGGCTGCATGGATTCCACCTTAAAGCCTTACTTTTTTTGCAAATATATATAATATATAAAATAACGATTTTTCTTCATTTATAACTTCATAAATATTCATCCGTTTTTAATAACTTTACCAACAAAAGAAAGCCAAGAAAAGGCGCTATCATCATGATAAGTGTTATCTTCCAATTCATTCTCTAGATAGTAAAAAAATGGCCAAAAATATGTTGCTCCAATTTTGACCACTGATAAACAACACCTCCTGTGACTTACGGAGTCCCCTGACAGTTTAAAGGTCAAGGTCACACAACACACTTCCTGTCCAGTACTGGCAGTACTTGGTCATCACAAAAAATCATAATTCTCAGAGCAGATGTTCTTTTGTGGATTTCAGACAGATAGCCTGTATGTATGTCAATTTTAAGATCATATATTGTTTTCAGATACCTTAAACCACTGTAAAATTGCCTGGAACCTTCCAGGTTCATGAATGCTTTAAAAGCATGTTTCATACATAAAGAGACTTCATTGCGTTAGAAAATTGTGAGGTCTTGTGGGGTGGCAAATGATATGTTAAGGTTTGATCTCATCGATATGTCTACCTGCATATCGTAATTGTCATATATGGAAATGTTCAATTTAAATGGGGAGATCTCATGTATAGAACTTAACTAAATAAGCAGCTATTAGATCAGAATAAAGATGGTCACAGATCTAGACCAGCCAATTTTTTCAGAGTGGATTCCATCTCCACAGTAATAGCGTATACTAACTTAGGGCCTGAAAGATCTCCAACCACATTACTGTCAAGGGAAAATTTTGAGATAATTTGAAAAGTCAGGCATTCCTAAAAATGTAACGTACACAAACCATACAATGCTCAGGCGACAAACCATTTTTATGAATGTAACACTTAATAAAAAAATTATTGTCAAAAATGTTCTCATTCAGAGATGAAATTGGTGTTTCAATGCGATAGTTTTGAAACACACTATTGATTTTGATGTGCCCGAGAAAGTTTACATAACTTGTGCCAACCATTTCAGAATTTCTCTCTGCATATGCAAAGAAAATGAGGCGTGTTACTACTCATCCCAAGTGGCTCGAAATAGAAGCTTTCACAGCTTGGATTCAGGTATCACAAATTATTTTGATGTTATCACAATAAGTGCGAATGCATTCGCCGCTATGCCCAATTCAATTTTGAAGTTCCCAGGTCTGTTTTTTTTACTCAAGTGTTTCACATCGAAGGCCAGGTGTATTATCTTATGGAAGTATAGGGCAATGGCCTTAGAGTTATGCTTTTTTTAATATTTGTGAACATTTTCTGGAAATCGTTTCATAAATGATCATTTAAATCCTTTCCTTGAGCAGATGATAATTCTGACCAATCAAATTGCATCTTACATATTGAATTTGACCCGATTGTCATCGGCTGATTCTCAATGGCTAATATTTGTCATGTTATTCAAAACTACAACTCAATGATAAATTTTAGATTTTTGAAAAAAACATGGAAAGGATTCTGACCCAAAGGGAAAATAGATAGAACTGGTCTGAAAATACATCTTTCTTACAAATAGAAAAAGAACTAGTAGTTTCAGAGCAGAATATCAAAGTATACGGACAGAATGAGAGCTAAAAACATGACATAAAAATGTGAGCACCAAGCATTTTCTTATAATTTTCAGATATCATTTCTCCCATTACTTTGAAGATTCTTCCAGTTTGTTAACTCCAGGAACTACCATAGGCATGGCAGAACAATAAAGCTTTTGAGATGAGAGAGCTTTATAAATAAAATTAATTTTAAACTTAGAAATCTCACATGGCATTAAAACTCTTATCAACTAAACCACTGTCCGTGGCCACTGTATGGAGGAACTATGTCGAGAGATGCAAAAATAAACTAATCGACTGCAAATCTATTCAAACCACTGACAAAAATAGCAATTTTAGAAATATTAAAATCAAATTTCACATTTCCATTCAGAGGGTGTCTTAGAAATGTAAACCTTATTGTTTATTAATAAACGATGGCTGCTTTCTATGTGAAGAGAGGGATCCTCAGCTAAACCTAAGTTACCATTCAGACTTCTTTTTAAATATGCTGGGATAGAATGTTTGTCATCGTCTTAAGATGAAACATGCAGGACATGTACACAGTAAGGATAATTAATTTCTCCAATATCTTTATAATGTGAGCAATGAAAAAGTTTTATTTCAGTTGTCTTTGATAAACCTGTGATGTTTACGTTTTATATATTTTACACATAGTGTATAATAATGATATATAATATCAATTTTAACACATTTCATACATAATATGACATGTAATGCCATATATATAGAAATGATACAGACTGTGATTGTTTAATATTTACATTTGCGTAATATAAAATATATTCGTGAGAACCTCAGTTATGAAGCAAACCATATCATATTTTGATATACAAAACGATATGATATTAAAATCCGAACGTATCGTCCAAATTGTTGTTATTCCTAGCATTTTTACAAAACCAGATTCTGGTAATTGATATAAAGAATGGTCTTCTCCTCTTGACAGAGAAATGTTTAAACCATTGTTGGCGTGACTGAGCGCACTGGAACATTTAGTGATCCCAATAACAAATGTTCTCCTTTTCCTTTTAATAAAGTTGAAAGAAAAGAACACTTTTAAAATCAAGCGTATGAAGAGAGATAAAATGTACAGATTTCCACAAAGAAATCTCTATTTTTCTCCTTGATATTTATTTGAAGAGGACAAACCAAATGTTGCCATGACTACAGTCATGTGTAGGACAATCTGATATTGTAATTGAGTAAATTCTTTATCAGTGAGATAGATATTCAATACACCATCGTTTGTACTAGTTATAAGGTAGGACACAATGATATTCCCATCCTGTTCTTGTGTAAATTGTCATTTTAATACAGAATGTAATTACTCTGGTAGAATATGATCACTGGAAAGGTAAAGTGAAAAGGGACCTATTTCCCGTGGAGCACGTTTAGTGTTATCTTGGCGTAAGGTTCATCCAGCAGATTATCTGTCACCAGAGGTCGCCCAGCAGCAAGACAAAATGAAGGTAAAGGCTACTATTCTTATGTGATAAGAATCAATCAGAAGTAAAACATGTTTTGATATCTCACATTTTCATAACCTCACAAATATCACAGGAATATCTTTGTGCACGATGTATTATCGAATTCTTTAAATTTAAGTCAGATTGATGACATCAAACATCACCATTTTCGTATTCTTTCCAGTTTGGACAATAGCTAATACAGTGCTGTTGTTGCTGGTCATGATCACGTGATTGATGACGCCACCCACTTTAAATGACGTCATACATTCTCCTGTTGAGATGCTCCAGACCTTCAGACAATGATCATGTGATCCCGACACTATCCAAGTTCCGTCATTAGATATGGCAGCAGTTGTTATCTGAAAAACACAGGATAAACACTATGATTAAAGAGAATAAATGAAATATAATCGAGATTCGTTCAAGGAAATGAGGTTCATTATTTGTGCAACACAGTGTGTGTCACGGGTGGTGGAAATAGAATGCCATTGCGATTCAGATTTCAAGGAACAGGAAGTGCATCTGTCCAGAAGAATGATTGTCATTATAATTGCCAATGCCAATTTTGATGAAGAATTTTATATGAATATACAGGCACAGGTTGAACAGTTGGAAGCAGACAATGATGATTTAAATGAGTTATACAATGTGTATATTGATAAACAAGAGATTTTAAAGTGTTTATTTAATAGGTCAAATAATAAGGCTGTTGGTATAGATAATCTCCCTTATGAAGTCTTGAAAAATGATGAGACATGTAATTTGATGGAGATGTTGTTTAACAAGATTTTTACATCACACATTATACCTTCTGTCTGGAGAAAAGCTGTAATTAAGCCAATACCAAAAAATTCCGCAATTGATCCTAGACTACCATTACAGTATAGGGGTATTGCCTTACTGTCTACTGTTTACAAAATATATGCCAGTGTGTTGAATAATAGAATTGTACATTATCTAGATGAGAATGGTCTTTATGCTGAAGAGCAAAATGGCTTTAGAAAGAAACGCTCATGTGCTGAACATGTATTTACGGCAACTTCAATAATTAGGAATAGACAGTCACAAGGTAAATCAACTTTTGTTGCTTTTCTTGATGCAGAGAAAGCCTTCGATAGGATAGATAGAAAGCTTTTGATGTATAAATTACTGACTATTGGTATCAAAGGTCATATGTATGAGAATGTAAAGACAATATATAGTGATGCTTTATGCTCTGTTAATGTGAATAATATGCTGACAGAATGGTTCCAAACTGATTGTGGGGTTAAACAAGGTGATACATTATCCCCTACGTTGTTTAACATTTTCATTAATGATATTGTAACAGATGTAAACTCACTGAATCTTGGAGTACAATGTGGTGATGTTAGAATAAGTATCCTACTGTATGCAGATGATATAATTATTTTTGGCGAAAGTGAGACTGATCTACAAAAAATGCTTGACTGTGTGTATGAATGGAGCAGGAAAAATAGAATTAGATTTAACATTAAGAAATCAAATATTGTACATTTTAGAAAACCAAGAGTACACAGAACTCAGACTCAATTCTTGCTCGGTAATGATAAATTGGAGATTGTAAATCAGTATAAATACCTTGGCATTATCATGAATGAGCATCTTGATTACAATGTAACAGCCCAAGTGTTAGCTGATGCAGGGAATAGAGCCCTAGGCTCTGTCATCAATAAATATAAAAAACTCAATGGTTTAGGATATTTTACCTATAGCAAGTTATATCAGAGTGGTGTATGTCCTATACTTGACTATTGTAGTGAAATATGGGGCTACAAAGCCTACCAAAAAATAGAGAATATACAGAATAAAGCAGCTAGAGTATTTTTAGGAGTCCATAGATTTGCACCAATATCAGCAGTAAACAGGGATATCGGATGGACACAATGTGGCACAAGACGCAAGATATGCATGATAAGATTATGGAACAGAATTGTTAACATGAATCATAACAGACTTCCACAGATGGTATTAGAATGGGACCTCAGCACTGACGGCAATACATGGGGTTCAGAAATAAAATCTGTCTTATACAGTATTAACCAAGAAAATGCTTTTAACACAAGATCACAGGTATGTTTAAGCCAAGCCTTGTTATCACTGAATGAGATATGCTGTAACCAATGGACAGAAACAATTAGAAATAAACCAAAGTTACGCACATATGTTTCGTTTAAGAATACCTATCAAACTGAAGAATATGTAGTTTCCCATATGAGCAGAGGCAGTAGATCTTATTTAGCTCAGCTCAGGTTTGGTATACTACCAATACATTTAGAAACAGGGAGATGGTATAACACTAAGTTAGAGGATAGAGTATGTCATGTGTGCAAATCACAACAAATTGAAAATGAGATACACCTGTTATTCCATTGTAAAATGTATGACACGGAAAGAAGAATGTTTGTACAAAAAGTATGTAACATTATGCCAAATTTCCTTAACAATTATGATCTTGTTAAACTTGAAATACTTATGTCAAAACAATTTGTTAATATTTTTAGTAAATATCTATATGAAATAATGTTAAAAAGAAAGACAATTATGTTTGTTGAAAACAATTAACGTATATATAAATGTGAACACAAAGCAAGTAAGCCCGTGTGGGCTGGGAGTGGTTTTTTGTATCATTGTTATACAAATGTACACTTTTGCTAAATAAAATAATAATAATAAAAACAATAATATAATTCAGTTTGTCCCTATCTTCTGGTTAAGCAGTGACATTTCTCGCAATGTCTATGTTGTGCCATTTAGTATGCCTGCCTGCGTGAGAATGAGCTTACCTGCTGTGTGTGTCCAGTCAGGGTGTGAAGCAGGAGACGGTTCTCAATATCGATGATGTGCATATTGGTATCAGCCGATGCTGTCACAAGTAGCTTATCATCCTCGGATGTCCCCACAGATGTGACAGGACCTTTGTGGTGGACGGGGCTTGCAAACAGAGACTTGTCTGGCCTCTCTTCTATGTCCCAGATATTGTTTGTTTGGAAGCACATCACCTTCCCATGGATTGTTCCCACAATGAGGTAGTGCTCAATCATTGTGGAAGCGTTGGCTGAGCTGCTCAACTCAAGCTGCCTCAGGGTATTCTTTACACTCTTCTTGTTATCTTCTGATATGTTTTCTTTATCTTCTGATAACACGTGTTCATCTTCATCATCTTTGCTTTCCATGTTCCAGACTGTGACTTCATTTTGTGGCTGTATCATGGCTACTAGATTCCTATCAGAGGGACTGATCTTAATGTTTGTGTTTGTGCTTATGGTTACTGGAATCTGACTTTTGAATATAGTTTGAAGGTTATCGGCTTTAATTATCAGTATTTGGTGGTCTGTAAATGAAAAAGGAATAATGATAAATTCTCAAACAAACAGTCTTGATTTAATAAAGATAGTTAAATTAAAAGAAAATCGGAAATATGAATTGTAATATTGGGAGATACATATCAATACGCATACAATTTAATGTCTTCTGTAGCAGCATCACTTCAGACTTATCTTCCATATATAATATGTCCTCGGCCCAGGGAATATCTATCTCATCGGGCATGACATCTCCATTCTCCAGATTCCATCTCTAAAAGACACAATTCATGATGTTTGATTTAAACCTCAAATAAACATACTTTTTTTCTATCCCATTGATACAGAAGAAATGTAAACTAAATGTAAATTGATTCATCACACATTTACCTCATCCGAAGAGAAGATTGAAATTTTACTCACTTGCATTTTGTATTGGTTGAGTTCGCCATCAGGAATGGACTTTTCTTTTGACAAACCCACTATCATACTCAAAGTTTCCCTCAAGCAAATCTTTGGGACACCACCTGGAAAAGACAGGTCCATACTATTATACAGGTCTGTATATTCTAAAACCTACATTTTTTCAAAATAAAAACCAATTTGTCCAAAAAAGTCAAACACTCACAGCTATTTCTTGGATTCTGCATTTGTTTGATGGGAAACCCGAGCTGCAGGTCGAATACAGCGGGTTCCTGCTTGTAGAATGCCACCACTGCCTGAGAGTGATCATCACACTCAATGATTTGACTCACATCTTTCAGATGTTGATAAGATATTGAACTCTCTCCTCTCCCTCCAAGTATTGCTGGCTTGAGCTCCCGTAAAACCTTGATGTAGGAATCCACCTTCCTTTTGTTGGGGTTCCCAGAACCAACTTTGATATCCCACGTTGGAAGCAAGTCATGCAATGAGAACCGCTTCATTGTGCAGTCTAAAAAGCCGATGAACAAATCCCCATCTTGATTGAACTGAGAACTGACCGGGGTACTGCTCATTGATGGACCAAACTCTAACACCGCCACGGAATGCTTTTCAGTTATTGATATTACCTCCACAGTTCTTGAGGCAGGGATGCTTACAGCACACACCTCGTTGTCAGAAGACATGGTGAGCCATTCTGCATCAGCGTCACAAGAGGTCAGTTTAATCTCTGCTAACTTCTCCTCATGTTTGAAATCCCATAGTTTTAGAATATTTGACAAAGATTGATCAACAAGACTGATTTCTCGATGCAACATAAGCAACGATTCGTCGTCCACAAATTTGGCGTCTATTATTTTCAATCCTTTAATAGCATGAACTTTTGGAAGATGGACTGGCTTTAATTCCTTCAGCCCAATTATGAGCACGTCATTAGGTAGGCACACCACGGCTGCCATTGTCCCATTTGGACTCAGCACCATCTTGTTAGGCTGGATCACATTAGCTGGGTTTAACTCCTCTGTAACTGCTAAACTTCCTTTCTGTATATCATAGCAGCAATAGCAGCTGTGTTCCTCGGCTTCAGTCTGTGTTATGGTGAACACAAACTTAGTATCATCCCCGATAAAGCTGACGTTACTGATCACCTCTCCGCACTTACCTTCCACCAGTTTGTGGAGGACCTCCCCGTGGACGGTGTCCACCACTAAGAGGCCCTGGTTGTCAGTCATCATCTCCGGCTTGTTAATGCGTACCACTATCATATTGCCGTGTCTGCTTGTGGCCATCACTGATATGAAGGACCCTTCTTCTCTCCTCCTTCTTCGTCCGGTCACAGAGACGTGTTGGAGGACGTCCAGACTCATGACCTCGGCTCTCTCAGATATATCATAACATTTCAGCAGGGTGTCATGGGTGAAATGAACAAAATGGCTGTTTTTGATGAGGTGTACATCAGAGAGCCCAGTGACACTGTCTGAGATATGGTCTACGCAGCTGTGAGTCATCGTATTCCACACCTCAAGACCGGCTTCTTTACTCCATACCACGGCATGGTTGGTCAGAGAACCTTTGTCAAGAAAGCCAACCACTGATGAAGGGCCAATATACTGATGCTTAAGAAGTCCTGTGGGGTTACTTATAAAGGAACACTTTGGGATGAGTCTGGTCCTCTTGCCTTCTTTCAGGAACTGTAAGGAATCCTTCACAAGCTGTGATACGTGGTTCAACGACTTGCTGCCCTTTGCGAATTGCAAACATGATACAATATCACTGGTTAAAGAATTTGGTTCAATCTCCAATTCGTTTTTTCGCATTTCAAAAAACTCTCTGAGAACGTTCACCTGCCTATTGTCTTGTTTGACCATATAGAAATCATCTAATATGGAATCCACTGATGTGCATTGTATTTTGGCCTTGAGCCATTCCAGGTTGCCCAGGTACATTCCATTGAGCAGTTTTGAATTCTTATCTGAATCATTTTGTGAACCCATAAATGCATAATATGGGAGAAGTCTGAAAACCCTGCCTGATGGTTTAGCACCACTGTGTTTGCACATTTGTAATTCATTATTGAATATATTTGCAAGGTCTCTTATACATCCTTGATGTAAATTAGCACCATTTTTGACTGAGCTTGAAAGATACATTTCTTTGACACATTGGCTGAAAATATTATACTTCCATCTCAAAATTCTTTTGCATTCTACTGTTGTAATAAATAGATATTCTTTCAACACAAGCCAAATCCTAGCCCATGTCAATCTACTGATATTATCTTGAATGTAGGCAGAACTGTCTTTATCCTCAAGGTGTTCACTGTTTTGCAAAGCCATTGGCTTTTTCATTAACTGCTTGAGCTCAAACTCTGTTAATCCATCATAGGCGACAGTAAGAAATGAGAGGAGACTTGTAGTCACTATAGCTCCAAACTCTCCTTCCCATCTCTGAAACAAGGAGTTTATCATCGTGTTGATAGAAGGCACTCTTGTGGTATTTTCAAGTGTATGTTGAAGTAGAAGATGGATATACAGATTATCCATTCTCTTTTCGTTTGGCAGTGATTTTAACATATCTAACACTTTCTTGGGTAACGGTCCTTGTGGTCTACTGAGATATTTTAGTGGGACGTCTATTGTGTCACTTGGTGAAGACATCTGATCTAATTTGATGATGTTTTCATACAAAGCAACTCTGTCTTTCAGAATGTCAATTGTTCTTTCATGGGAAGAATTTGACAGGATGAAGTACACACCCGGAAGATTGCCGTGTATCCAGGAAAGGTTACATGATTGATCATAGTTCTCAAATAACTTATCAAAGTTATCAATGCAAATAATCAATGGATGCATGGCTGCATGTACCATAGACACCTGTGATAATACTTTCAGGTATTCATTTGAAAGCTGGCTCAAATGAGCTCTCCTTTTCATGTTTGGCATTTTAATGTTATAAACTGTACATATCTGTAAACACAGACTAATGATGATGTCATTCACAGAAGAACTATCTGCTAAGACATCTACAAATCTACTCATTCTCACACAGGATATTCCAATCCACTTTTCAACACGTCTCATTATCTGTGCTAGTACAGCACTCCTCATTGGTTGATTATCACATGTGATCAGAATTGGTTTCCGGCATTTTTCAGCATCCTCAAAATAGCCCTTGATATATTCAAGATCGCTGTCTGTAATACCTCTGTAGCTTAAAGTTTCCATATCCTTAAGATAGCGAGCATGGTTAATAACATCTTCTAATACAGAACCGACAGGCATTTCTTCCAGCTCTGTTTGAATCTTTTCCAAGATATTCTGGAGATCTTGAACAAAATCAGTACACAAAGTTTCCAGATATTCCTCTTTTATGTCTTCTGTAACCTCGGGACTAACTTGATAGATTCTGACTGCGTCCAGGGAGGATGAGTTATCGAGGAAGGGCGATCGTAGCATGTTTTGGAGGTAAGGGTCCTGGGAAAGGTCCTCTTCCTCCCCCGAGGTGCGCACATATAGGGAAGGGCAGTATCCCTCACACGAAGACATTGCTTTGTGCAGTTCAAATAGGCACCCTAAAATAAAACGGAAATCATAACTGGAGATAATTGTAATAAGCTATATAACAGCCCCAGCTTTTTTGGAAGGTATTCTTAATTGTGTTTAACTTAGGATGTTCAGCCCGGTTTCCTTACATCTGCGAAAACTTAGAGAAAATTTACAAATAGTAACTCCGTTCCTCAGTTATTTACTCATATATTACTCATACAAAGGGTAATCTCAACTGATTATCCAATCCAAAATGCGCTCTATGTCAATTAGAATAGTGGATGTTAATTATATGTACTTACTGGATGCTGAAAAGAGATGTAAGTTTTCCTCAGAGTGACTCTCAATTGACTTAATTAAATCAGCTATCAACTTTTCATCGCCGGATATTTCCTTTGGTACATCAAGTTTATACACAGATTGATTTTGATTATTGGAATATAGATAGAGCAGGTTTTTATTTGGTAATTGTTTCTCCTCGCATATGGTTTTCATTTGATTGTAAGTATTTGCTGGTATATGAGACGGTGGCAAGTATCTGCTATCCTCTCCTCCCAACAGGAACTAAAATAATACACCAGGTGTCACTAGCTTTACATGAATCATTAGACTCTTTACAACAAATATCTTAAGAAAGGTAAAAATCGCATACCAAACGATACACTTTAACCCCTCCATACATCAAAATGTCCGGGTATGTTTAGACTCTCAACCAGAGTCATTTAACAATTCACTCACAATAAAGATCATTTTCATTTGTATATATTAATGACTATATTTCCATTATCGTGATAGATAAGTCTCATGTGTTATATCCACATTGGCTTACCACAGCAGGTGTTCCCATTGATACCTGCTGGCATTGACTCATCTGATCCTGTATGAGTGTATCTAGTGATTCATACACGGACAGATCACCCTCAGCTGGACTCACGTCAATGTCCACCACTTCTAACTCTAAGCCTTTCTTCCTGCACTGGGCGGCCAACTCAGGGAGGGCATACTGTATCACAGTGTCCCTTTCTTCTTTCATTCCTGCAAGGAAAATGATTAAATATGAGTTCTTCAAATGTGTAAAAAAATATCTTTTTGGTGTATAGAAATATTCTACAAATGTGTAGAGATGTTTGGATAGTTCACAAACGATTATCACCAGATGGACAAAATTCACACAGGATTATAACCCACGTGTTTGATTTTGAACATAGTTGTTACATTTTTATTGCACATTTAATATCCGGAAGAAACAAATCAAAATGTTACCTGGATGGGAGTAGGATAAATACATTTTTAGGACTCCTGTCCTTGGAGGTGGAAGCCATTTGAAATCTCCAGCAAGTATCTTTTTGATTTTTTCATCCCAAGGTAAAATATTATGAAGTCTTTCATTAAGTGGTGAGCTGTCAATATCATCATCTGACAGGTCATCTGTTTCATCCTTGCTCTTAATATCACAAGAATCGTCTTTGTTACTAATATATTCATTTGTCTCTACTATTTCAGCATTTCCCTCTAATTTGGGGTCGATATATTGGTCGTTAGCAATGTTTTCCTCTGACTTATTGCTAATTTTGATTTCATTATCATTATCATCTCTATTCACCTTTTCTGATATATCATTCTTTTGACCATCACAACTGTTTGAAGTATCCATTTTCTCCTTATTGTAGATATTTTCTGCTTCACCATTGGTCTGTTCATTTTGGTTTTCATTAAGACCTTCACAATTCACAATTTCCTTGTCATATTCATTTGCCTCACGCTGAACATTTTCATTTGTCGATTCAGTATGGTTGACAAGCTGAGGAGAAACTGGTATATTTTTTAAATTATTGTTATGTGACGGAGAGCAAAATACTTCATCATTTTGAATACTGTTGTTTTTTACATGTATTTCAACATCACCTTGTTCTGAAATAAAACATCGTAAATTTATATTTGACAAACATACAAATTCATATGATACTAATAAAATAGCATAAAAAGGCACCAATACTATTAAGGCTTTCAGGAAATCAGATTTCAAGCAAATTTTCCTTACATGATATAAATGTTTATACCCTAAACTATGTGATCAAAATTATTTAGCATCATATTACCCCTAGACAAATGTCTGTGCAATACGAGCAGAGTACTGGGTGCTTTCAGCAAAACACAATAACCCTGGCAGGTGTTTTTGTTTGATATCAGTGAGACTACCTATCATCTTAACTTAGCCAAAATCTCAATAAAATTGCCTGTGACCTCTATGATTTCATGAAAGCTTTAATGACTTTAAATGTTTTGATGGAAAGTGCCCTCTGGTGATAAATATATTCTGCCATTGCGAATTATGCTTGTGTTAAGGTTCGATAATGTTGATTTTTGTCATAGTCTGAAGGGTTGAGAACTGTGACTTCAATTCGACTTTAAAAGCTTAACATCATTTTAAGTGAAAGAATTCTTTAATTAAAACAATAAACTGTCTTACTTTCATTGCCTTTTTGTATATTATCTGATGTCACACTGAAAAAAAAGTAAAACAATATTCTTAATTTTATTTCTTCTCCATTTTCTCCAGATTTTAACATGCAGAAATACATCTTAAAAACGACATTAATGAAATTACATCATGTTTGGATTAAACGCCAAAGGGTTACACACTGTGTTTTGCCGATCGCAGGCAGGACAGGTTTGGCCTTGATGAAGCTGTTTTGATGTCGGAGTTCCCACGTGCTCAGGGTCCTAGTCATGCTCCGCGGAGTCACATCTTCATCCACCGTGTGAGACCTGCGCCGGACTCCAGTATCCGAGGGATGTCTGAATATTATAACCACACAAAACCGTTATGAGGGATTCATGATTTAGATTAGCTGACCTTTTTTAAGCAGTAATCGCTTTTCATTAAGTTATAATTCACAAATGGACTCAAATTTCAGAATCACTTACCGTTTGACAAATAGAATACACAGCATTACCCCAGTTTAAATTACTTAAGGCGATGATTTATTTTTTCTTTGATTGATAATTAAATACCTTGGATGGAATAAATAATCGGAAATACGGCGTACCTTGGATGTGATTTGTCAAGAGGTTGATGAGGAGAACTGAAAGTATATGCTCTGGGCCTCGTTTTGGCACTGGACACCCCTGATTGACTGATGATGGGAAGACTTCCTGTCCTCTCGACGGAAGTACTGGCTCGGGCTGACGCTGGCCGCTTGTTGGGATGTAGCTGCGCACGCATGCTTTTCGTCCCATACTGAAATAAGTGAAATGCACTTATCTCTGAATAGGAAGTTATTCACCACTTACAAGGCTGTGGATGATGGAAGGGCACAGAGGCGTCCTGATGGTAGGACAGGATTATTGGCTTAATTCAAGATATCAACTATTTACTACCTCAGATTATGATATTAACTAATTGGGGCAATAGCGAATCGGGTGGCAGGTGGACATGGTGTTGTATCATCATCTCTGTATACATGAGGACCAAAGGAATATTCAATTAACTTTCAGCTGTTTGGGTATCACAGCTTGCAACAACTGGGCCCCCATATGAGGCTACCTGTCTCTCCCAGGTGGCGTATCCCCTTTATATCCCCCCACGTGAGGCTACCTGTCTCTCCCTGGTGGTGTATCCCCTCTATATCTCCCCCATGTGAGGCTACCTGTCTCTCCCAGGTGGTGTATCCCCTCTATATCTCCCCCATGTGAGGCTACCTGTCTCCCCCAGGTGGTGAATCCCCTCTATATCTCCCCCATGTGAGGCTACCTGTCTCCCCCAGGTGGTGAATCCCCTCTATATTTCCCCCATGTGAGGCTTCCTGTCTCTCCCAGGTGGTGTATCCCCTATATATCTAGCCCATGTGATGCTACCTGTCTCCCCCAGATGGTGAATCCCCTCTATATCCCCCCCATGTGAGGCTACCTGTCTCCCCCAGGTGGTGTATCCCCTCTATATCTCCCCCATGTGAGGCTACCTGTCTCCCCCAGGTGGTGAATCCCCTCTATATCTCCCCCATGTGAGGCTTCCTGTCTCTCCCAGGTGGTGTATCCCCTCTATATCTCCCCCATGTGAGGCTACCTGTCTCTCCCAGGTGGTGTATCCCCTCTATATCTCCCCCATGTGAGGCTACCTGTCTCCCCCAGGTGGTGAATCCCCTCTATATCTCCCCCATGTGAGGCTACCTATCTCCCCCAGGTGGTGAATCCCCTCTATATTTCCCCCATGTGAGGCTACCTGTCTCCCCCAGGTGGTGTATCCCCTATATATCTAGCCCATGTGATGCTACCTGTCTCCCCCAGATGGTGAATCCCCTCTATATCCCCCCCATGTGAGGCTTCCTGTCTCTCCCAGGTGGCATATCCCCTCTATATCTCCCCCACGTGAGGCTACCTGTCTCTCCCAGGTGGTTTATCCCCTCTATATCTCCCCCATGTGAGGCTACCTGTCTCCCCCATGTGAGGCTACCTGTCTCCCCCCGGTGGTGAATTCCCTCTATATCTCCCCCATGTGAGGCTACCTGTCTCTCCCAGGTGGTGAATCCCCTCTATATCTCCCCCATGTGAGGCTTCCTGTCTCTCCCAGGTGGTGTATCCCCTATATATCTAGCCCATGTGATGCTACCTGTCTCCCCCAGATGGTGAATCCCCTCTATATCCCCCCCATGTGAGGCTTCCTGTCTCTCCCAGGTGGCATATCCCCTCTATATCTCCCCCACGTGAGGCTACCTGTCTCTCCCAGGTGGTTTATCCCCTCTATATCTCCCCCATGTGAGGCTACCTGTCTCCCCCATGTGAGGCTACCTGTCTCCCCCCGGTGGTGAATTCCCTCTATATCTCCCCCATGTGAGGCTACCTGTCTCTCCCAGGTGGTGAATCCCCTCTATATCTCCCCCATGTGAGGCTACCTGTCTCCCCCATGTGAGGCTACCTATCTCCCCCAGGTGGTGTATCCCCTCTATATCTCCCCCATGTGAGGCTACCTGTCTCCCCCAGGTGGTGTATCCCCTCTATATCTCCCCCAGGTGGTGAAACCCCTCTATATCTCCCCCATGTGAGGCTACCTGTCTCCCCCATGTGAGGCTACCTATCTCCCCCAGGTGGTGTATCCCGTCTATATCTCCCCCATGTGAGGCTACCTGTCTCTCCCAGGTGGTGTATCCCCTCTATATCTCCCCCATGTGAGGCTACCTGTCTCCCCCAGGTGGTGAATCCCCTCTATATCTCCCCCATGTGAGGCTACCTGTCTTCCCCAGGTGGTGTATCCCCTCTATATCTCCCCCATGTGAGGCTACCTGTCTCTCTCAGGTGGTGAAACCCCTCTATATCTCACCCATGTGAGGCTACCTGTCTCCCCCATGTGAGGCTACCTATCTCCCCCAGGTGGTGTATCCCGTCTATATCTCCCCCATGTGAGGCTACCTGTCTTCCCCAGGTGGTGTATCCCCGCTATATCACCCCCATATGAAGCTACCTGTCTCCCCCATGTGAGGCTACTGTCTCCCCCAGGTGGTGTATCCCCTCTATATCTCCCCCATGTGAGGCTACCTGTCTCTCCCAGGTGGTGTATCCCCTCTATATCTCCCCCATGTGAGGCTACCTGTCTCCCCCAGGTGGTGAATCCCCTCTATATCTCCCCCATGTGAGGCTACCTGTCTCCCCCAGGTGGTGAATCCCCTCTATATTTCCCCCATGTGAGGCTTCCTGTCTCTCCCAGGTGGTGTATCCCCTATATATCTAGCCCATGTGATGCTACCTGTCTCCCCCATGTGATGTATCCCCTCTATATCTCCCCCATGTGAGGCTACCTGTCTCCCCCATGTGAGGCTACCTGTCTCCCCCAGATGGTGAATCCCCTCTATATCCCCCCCCCATGTGAGGCTTCCTGTCTCTCCCAGGTGGTGTATCCCCTCTATATCTCCCCCATGTGAGGCTACCTGTCTCCCCCAGGTGGCATATCCCCTCTATATCTCCCCCATGTGAGGCTACCTGTCTCCCCCAGGTGGTGAATTCCCTCCATATCTCCCCCATGTGAGGCTACCTGTCTCCCCCAGGTGGTGTATCCCCTCTATATCTCCCCCATGTGAGGCTACCTGTCTCCCCCAGGTGGTGTATCCCCTCTATATCTCCCACATGTGAGGCTACCTGTCTCCCCCAGGTGGTGTATCCCCTCTATATCTCCCCCATGTCAGGCTACCTGTCTCTCCCAGGTGGTGTATCCCCTCTATATCTCCCCCATGTGAGGCTACCTGTCTCCCCCATGTGAGGCTACCTGTCTCCCCCAGGTGGTGTATCCCCGCTATATCACCCCCATGTGAGGCTACCTGTCTCCCCCACGAGTGTACATACATCCCCTATATGTCAAGTTGTTGTCTCCCTCTATTTCACATGGTAATCCCTTTCATTAAGTTATCCCCATATGAGGCAATAGAAGATACTTACAGATCCCAACTGACGTAAAGCAGGATTGTGTATATCCCATGGATTAAGACCTGTATACAGAACAAATTAAACAAATCACAACAAATCTTCATTCATTGCGTGTCAAACTTATTTTCATGGTAATTGTGATTTCCTTACATATGTGACAATCATATATACCATATTCATCTCAACCCATTTTTATTTCATATTTCCATTACATTTGATAGAAAATATCCATTTTTTCCTTAATTGAAATAATTTAGACATCTTACCTGTGTTGACTCCAGAGCCAGGCCTACTGGACCCTGGCCGGCTTCGGGAGGGTGGCATGATGGGTGGCAGCTCCACCTGGTGGATGAGAAATCACATTAATCTAAAGAGAAAGGTCTCCGTCTGCAAGGGCTTGTCAAACATCCACTCAGTGTGATTAATTCCTGTTTCACTCCTCACATAAAGCTTTTATTCCTGATATGAAATTAGTATTTCTTTTTTCAAAGAAATTACGCAAATGTCCCAAGGGAGAGATTTGTCATATGTAGCCAGCAGAGATTCAGAATATATTCCACGGCAGATGTTCTATGCAAAATACGTGTACGGGTGCAGTTTCCGAGAAAAGTAGTGCAACCCTCTGTCAAACATTATTGGAACTTAAGATGTAATAGCTTGCTGCAGGGTTTGAAAATCTCATAGGCCCATATATAATGCGTGATTCAATTAAGAAGGCAACACATTTCTTGATAACATATAGCATGTAAAATATCAAGCTGAACATGTAAATATCGATCTGCCCCGCTATTGATATTGGCTGGCATGCGTCTCCAGGAAATATAACTTTATCAGAACAATATATTTCATACATTCGGTGTATTCGGTATTGTGTTATTTTTACATGAATGACCTCCTCAGACATAATTGTTTGGCGGCCATAAGCCGCTTTCACGTCTGTTGGGTAATAGTGCACGGCATGCAGTTCATTAGTGGTTAATCAATCAGTTGTATTATTATAGTGATTGGGCAGCTTATTACATATGTCACATTTGAGGTTTAAATATTGTGACTGCCTGTCTTTTCTTAAAACCATGCCACTCAATGTTAGTACAGTAGAGCCCAAAGTCTAGGCTATGATATAATGAGACTTTTGACGAGACATCACAAGATTTCGGCCATTAAAATCCCATAAAACTGTCAAGACTTTACTGTCCTCTCTTAGTGGGAGGGTTACTGTGGTAGAACAGAGATTCTGTTTCTTCATCACAAATAAATCACCTCAGGGAGCTCCCTTCTCTGACTGCAGGGTGAATTGAATGTACACCACCCCTTTCTCCACATGATTTGTTCTTATATTTGTATTGGTCTTTGAAATGATTAAAATCTGTGTTTGTATAGAACCATATCTAATATCCACAGTGCAATCTTTATCTTAAATGAATGTACATATGTTGAAGAAATGTCATGCACACACATGTAATGGAGGTTATGGACACTATGGAATATGCTCACAGATGTAATTGAGTGATTGCTGACCAGGACAGGTGCTATGATTGTTCCCGTTGGCTCCCTCCAAGTAACCAATTTCAATATATAACAAATACAAGTAACCAATTTCAATATATAACAAATACAAACAAATGTACTTTTAATCAGGGAGGCAGGGAGGCATAATTGTGAGAATTTCTTTATATTAGTCAAATTGGGTGCAAAACATCTGATTACAATATGATTACATTGCTTCTAACATTTAGGGGTATTTATGGGTGTTGGTAGTGAGTGTCCTCTGGTGACAGATTTTCTGAGGGAACTACTTTCTTTTTACACCAAAATGGAACGTTTTCAAAAAAGTATGGGAAAAATGCTCAACTGTCAAAAAGAGTTCCTTTTTCATTAAAACTATCAAGTCATGAAATGACATTTTATGGTATTCACTTTTTGTAATAAAATTATTGATTTATTATTTGAAAATCACAATGGAATTTTTTGATTATATTGAAAGCTTCATATCTTTTTAACTCATAAAAAGTGGTGTAGTAATATGTCACTGCTCCAAAATTTATTTTGTCATTTCAAAATGTTAAAGGGAAAAAGTTCTGCAGATCGTGGGACCATAATAAAGTGGATTTCCAAACAACTTTGTAAAAGTGATCTTAACAATATTTACTTTGATCCTAGTGAAACAGATTTTCTATTTTTCAAAAACATTAAGTGAAAAATTGAGGTAAAGTACACACTTGATCATTTCAAAAATATGAATTTTTTCACCTCCCTTCACATATCTGATTGCCAAACGTCCTTTTTATTTCCAAATTACACAAATCAAAATGAGAAAAAATCTGTTTCACTGGGATCACAGGGAGTTTTCTTCCCAATGAAATAAAATAAACACAGTTAAAAACAAGCCTACTCCTGTTGTGTAATCTGCAGAACTTTTTTTCTCGTCTTCTTCATTTCTTATGAAAACTATCATCAAGGAAAATTAGGACAAAATGCTATTTTGAAAGAAATATATTAGTAATCATACCTTAAAGTTCAAATATTGAGGTGTTCAAATATTGATCCGTGTCATTAATGCTTTTAATTTAATAGGGAATGTATTTTAACACCGTAAATGTACCAACTCCCATAAAGTACAGTTTTTGGTAATTTACTCCTCTGTCACTGGGGCGCACTAACTACCAACACCCATAAATACCCTTAAGGATAGATGTCTTACCAGGCCTTAATTCTAACATCTCACAGCATCATGTCCTCACCAATATTTCAAGCAGGCAATGTTTTGGCACAATTTAAGCTGTTTGGCTGACTGAGTTACAGCCCCATCCCTCAGGAAAGGGGGCGGCCATATTGAGCAATTATTTCCAAGCAGTCTGTGTTTGTTATTAATATTCATAAATGCATGATAAGCAGTGATAAGAGCCACACAAATTGTGTCTCCAGTGGCAGCAGACAGCTTAATTACCAAACTTTTGTTGATAACTGGCCCACTGTCCTATCAGGTTATACGTATGTTGCTTTGATCTAGAAACATGCAAAAACTGACATGGATAATCAGTGGGTGGGATTTATAAAAATAACTTGGGGAATTTAGGATTGAGTAGTGTGAAAAAATGGTACAATTCTGAATGCTATTCCAGTCCCTGTATGTACCCTCCCAGCATAAAAAGGTCCACAAGGGATGGTAACAGTCAAGCTTTTTGGGATATATTCACAAAATTGTAATATATTGTCACTGTGTTAGATAAAATGATATGTGTAAAAGAAAAAGAAAAGGGCTCTGTAATAATACACTGCAATGTATAAATGAAGAGAAATTTTATCAAATATGTATTGGTCACTCGTCAATACAAAGGATAGTACAGAAGATCAATGGACAATATTGCTTTTGTTTCAACCAATATTGCATTTGTTTCCAACCCACCAAGCTTTTAACAGCCAATTATAAATTCCTTTAAATCCATATACAATCCAAAGAGTGTATGAGACCTATCAGATACCACTGTTGATGAGAGTGCAAGGGGTTCCTGGGGACACACCAGCCCTTTCACCTTCAAGTTTTGGACATTAATTTAGGCTTTTATGTCTATTTTTAAACAGAATCATAATCTTGCTATTTAATGAAAAGAAACCTCATATATTTTATATTTAATAATATGACTAAAGTTCTTAATAGGGACATGTGCAGTGTAATTAGTCACATTCCACCACCCCAGCATCCATTATCCTGACCTTGGCACACTTTCCTCATCACATCTGTTAATCATAAACCTTGTGGCAAGACTTAAGGAAGCATCAAATTATCCTAGAATAATACTGAGCTATCAGATATCTTATTTTATGCAGGCATGTGTATGTTAATATTTTCATAAGCATAGAAAGCTTCAACGATTGGTGCTGTAAATTCCATCATATATTGTCTGATACAGATTTCATCCAAGCTTACATGACAACCAATGGTTTGATTACCAAGACCTTACCAACTTCAATGGTCAATGAACATAGAGACTACAACTACATATATTTGCCCTTTTCTATATCATCTTTGTTCTAATAAATTCAATGAGATTTAATTGTAAATTTGCACATTTTAGCTTCTCAAAGGGGTTGTTAGAATGAAGAGGGCAGAGGTAAAGCAGACCTGTCTGAACATTTTTATGAGAGGTTCAGTGCATTGCAAAGTCTCAAATAGGACATTCACATTAACAGCACTTGAAATGATTAACGATGCATGTGTAATTCATCCGGATAAAGCCAGATAAGTACATTTAGTATAGTGGAGCGTACACTTTGGGCTCCACTGTATAAACAACTTCTGCTGCAATGAACAAAATCACAGGACGTTAGGTCAAAATAGAAGGCTTTGAGATGAAATAAGTTAAAAACTTTCAATGAACTGCAAATACATTTTTTACATTTCTGATGGTTCCATATTTTAAAATATATATATATATATATATATATATATATATATCCTTTCACTTTAAGTATTATATATATACAGTAACGCATATGTATATTTATATAGTATATCTAATAAACTTTCACGTACATGCATGTATACACACATGCGTTAAAACAAGGTAGTGATACCCCAAAAGTGGCACCATGTGAACTACCCGAGAGAGCCTATTTGAGGAATCCAGATCTTGGCATGATAGGAATGTTTACATACCAGTTATAGCACAATAGCATTAATAGGGGGATGATATGCCTGAGGTTACACAGCCGCTTAGTGAGCCACTACAAATTATTTTAATGTAATTTAACAACCTTTCTCTTACAGTTTATAACACAGTGGTAACATATAACCTATAATACAATCCAATGTCACCACTAGATGAACATTTATTGAATTCAGTACCTCATGTAGCATGAGAGGACCTATTATTCCTCTCATTCAAGATCAGATTTCTAGTGACACCATATGACCTATTATTAGATTCAGTACCTCATGTGACATGAGGGAGCCTATTAACCAATAATCAATCAGAAGGTCATCGTGTACCATTTTGGATGACAGTACCCACCATGGCATTGTTGTCAATGTCAATTGTCAATGAAAAATCCTTTCACTTTAAGTGGTGGATCTTAATAAAAGGTCATCTACTTTGATTTTAGAATTACATAGTATGATGGTGCACAATGTCAATGTTAATTTTTTAAAGGACATCTTATAAAATATGAGTGGTCAAACACTTTGGACTCTGATTCTAGTGACAGTAGCCAATGTTGAAAAGGCCTTTTCATGGAGATAGACCTGGGAGATAGTACTCAATGATTAAATAGTTATCTTGAGTGATTTTTGACTCCATATTGTATGATAATGCACACCTTGCCAATTTGGAATGTTAAAATGATCAAAAACTACAATCAATGTAGTGGAACTTGATCAAAGCTCATCTTGTATCACTTTGGACATTTTAATGGTGCACACCAGGTCACTGTTCATGTTTAAAAGCCCTTCTCATGCAACTGGGTGTAGTGAACCAATTAAAGGTCATCTTGAGTCATTTTGGATTTTCTAGTGTACACCATGCCACTGTTGTCAATGTTGATGTTTAAATAACCTCTGATATTGAACTTATAAAAAGGTCATATTCTGTCATTTTAGACTCCTTTTTGTATAATACTGTAAATAGTGCACGCCGGACCACTATTTATGGTTAAAAGGCCCTCTCAGGCAACTGGATGTGCTTAAAAGAATGAACGGTTGTCGACATGACCTTCAAAGGGCCTCTCTTAATTGTTCAACCCAGTAGGTCATTTTGTGTCTTTTTTATTTTTTATGATAGTGATCACCATGCCAGGCCATCTTATGTCATTGGTACCCTTTATCAAGCATCTTATTATATTGTCAAAATTAGGACAGACAATATAACCATCTATTATGCATGCCTAAATTCATCAAGTAAATAGAAATGGGTTTGTTACAAGTATCCTGTAATAAAGAGGTTGATATGGTTTAAATGCAATCTGCAGGTCTGCCAGGCAAGGAAATCAGAAATACTATTCAAACACTAGATGGGGTTTTAGTGTACGATCACACCATGCCCCTAAAACATGCCCCCAATAGGCTCTCACAGGTAGTGCATGTGATGCTAGTGGAGGGGTATAAGGGCCTGGTTAAAAATACTCACGTGAGAAAAGAAATCCCCAATGTATCGAAATTATCACACATAAAGTGTAAAATATATTAATCATTTCTTCAGTTGTCACAGTTAGTATTAGTAGTCATAGTTTCCTTTTAAAGAAAACTAGTAGTGATTGTTTCTTCTTCAAAGAAAACTTTCTTGAAATCTGAGGTGGGGCATGTTTTGAGGACAGACAGAAAGTAACCTCTTCTCACAAGATGTGGGGTTATATGAGAGGTATATAATTCCCTCTTCCATGCTTTGCATAGAAGAATAATGCATTTATTAAAACTTGTTGCCATAGGTACATTACGTGTTATGAGAGATGTTGACGCTATCTTCAACCGACTTTTAGTATCGTGTTTTAGGTCCTTTCACAGCTTGGCTACATATATCGCAAATGATTTTCACGGTGACACAACACGTGCGAATGCATCTGCCATTCTCAACTTTTTAATCCCCCACTACTTCCAATATTTCACCTCCGAAGTCAGGTATATTCGCTCATGGGAAAAAAACACGTCATGCAGTTATGTCGTCCAGAGGGCGTGATTGTGTCTTCATAAACGTCTTGGTTTAAAAACCAGTTTTGTCTGACAATAAATAAATCTAAATCTGTCTATATGATTATCAGGTGTCGCTGACGCAAATATTCTGTTATGTGTTATTCTAAACTGTCAAGCTGAAAAGGGAATAATGAAACAAAAATTTGTCATCTCCATACCCAATGTTTCCAAACACCTATTCAGAGTGTTATATACCATGATCACATTCAATCTGATTAACTAGTAGTTCATCAAATGAAATAATAGTGAAAAGCGTGACCCCGGCATAAACACATTAATTATTCAGTAGCTTTTCTCATCTATACCGGCTTTTCATCACTTGATGGTTGGAGTGTTCTAATATACTAGATGGATTGATCAACTTGTGAGATTTGTTTAGCAACACACCCACCATTGTGATTCACGGTACAAATGTCTACAAGTCACTTAGCAACATCAAAGAGGTTCTTTATAGTAACAAGGGGTCATATTTTTTCCGGTGTTGTTCATGGCAAAACAATATAAGTAATTCTTCAGATCAGGCTTATTACTCTGTGTGTCAAGTATTCATCATCCAATTTCCAGTCACTTTTATTGTCAACGAAATCCCATTTCTACAGCCATCTTAAGATTTGCCAGGTAAATACTTGGACTATTAGCAAGCAATGCCTTTGTTGCCAAGGGATTGTTAACATTCAAGATATGTTATGGAGATTATAACACAATATAACCAGGTTATGGAGAAAGCAAGCATGGAGAATGATTCTGATAACTGATATCTATTATTTACTTTTTGGACAAGTAATCAAAAAAACATTTCATTCAACAAATCAAATTATGTAATTATGGTCTTAGTATTGTACGATTTATATATATATATATATATATATATATATATATATATATATATATATATATATATATATATATATATATATATATATATATATATATATATATATAAATCGATGAATATTTCCTCCTGTTCCTCTAAATCAAAATTAATGGAATCACTCTGATGAGTTTGGTCACGAGCTGCTGACAATTTCTGTTGGTTAATTCTAAAAAAACAGAGTTGTGTAATGTATTGACCTTGAGAAATTAATTTTTCAGAAGGCATACATTTTTTTTCTCAAAACAAACCTGTCTCGATTACCTTATTTAGTTTTGTTGTAAATAGAAATATTTTGGCCTTAAATATATGTAAAATATCTATAACATATGTATTATTCAGAATGAATTGACATGATTTAATTCATAATTTTCGCTTTTTGTTGACTTCCTCATGTGAGCATCTCGTGTGAGGATCTCTGTTACAGCTTTCCTAATTTCAGCTTATGAGATTACAAATAAAAAGCCGTATACTCCACATTATAGTAATTGTAATACAAGCTGTTCAATCTTCTCAAAAACTCATTGCCGTCATTGCCGTCATTGCAGATTTCGAAATTTAAAACCCCATGTACAGTCATACGAGTCACGCCCACCAATTCATTCACTCAGAATTGATCAGTCCCAGGGCACGACCCGTGATCATTTGGCTGACCAAGATGCTAACCAATCAAAACAAACTAATTTACATGATAAAAATTTGCACAAGCCCTCTTGAGTAGTGAGAGAAAAGTCCTGTTACGGAGGGTAAAAGAGTTCAGAAAGAGCAAGTTCCATTTGAACTGAGAGTTCAAGATATATTGTGATTCAAAACAAGCAACGGACAAGATAAAGATGAGCTTGGCATGATATCCGCCTGGAGGACAGACATGCAATGGAAGCAGCTAATAAAACATCATTCCTGTAAGGGCAAATTAATTACAGTCCGCTGGCTTCTCTGTGGCTTGAAACGCATATTTTCTTGCCAATGTTTCTGTTCTTATCAGTCATATATGTATTTAATTATTTATGAACCCCTTTCTACATTACTGGATATAATGTTTTCAAGATGTTGAGAAACATGGCAATGCAATTATACCTTTAGAAGAATATGGCACAAATCGTCTTTACGATTTATCTTACATATCCATACGATATATGTCCATACCATGTTAATGTATTCTTTTATCTCGCTCTCTCCAGGCCACTTCATGGCGTTTATCTTTTTTTTTACCAAAAGAGAACATAGCTGATTTGGAGGTAAGATTAGCCACTGGAGTTAGAAGCAGTCGTGGGGGATTGAAAGTGGAATTTGGGCACAGGAATGAATGCATTCGCACGTATTGTGTTACGGTCAAAAACATTTATGATAGCCGTAGCCAAGCTCTGAAAGTACTAAAACATGGTGCCTGTAAGTTGGTTGAATATTGCATTAAAATTTCTTTAGAGCCTGGCACGTAATGTACATATGTTTATGTCTCATAGACTTCACAACTGATTGAAGATTGTTAAAACATCAATTAGCCCGTAATGACCTCTCAGAGGTTCTCTTGTGGGTAAATTGACATGGATAGTTTTATGGTATGTCATTGATGATTTTATCCCAAATTATGCCACCACTCAACAAAAGAGCTTTTACTTCAGAGGTTAAACAAAGAGTTGTCAGCTGTCGACTGTGTGGGAATTAAGAATGGCCAGGTGCAAAGAACCATGTTAGAGCTTAAATTACACACTAAGAACAGTCCCAGATAAGGAACAGAAAATGACCTCGCAGGTGCACAGATGTTTGGTCGGAATTCCAACCATGCATCCGGGCACCAACTGAAAATACGTCATAATTTCTAGGGGTTTCCCTGGAGCTCTTCATTATTGCATCTATTCATGCAATAATGCAGAGAATCATGCAATCCTACAGAGGTGCGGCATACATTAGTGTAATCTTACATAGGTGTATGATCTATCAATGCAATAAAAACAGACGAGGAATCTCATCAGTTTCCTATTTCCATGTCGTATCAGATAAGTTTGTTTTGGGTTTTACATCACTTTCAACATTATTTCAGTCATTATGTGATGAGACCAACTTGTAGCAGATATAGTGCTGCCTCACTGAATTGTCATGTCGCAGGTGCTTGACATGACGACCCACCCGGTCACAGATTTACAAGGACAAGTGGTTAGAGCAAAAGCTCACCATATTGTATTGACGCACAATCAAATCAAACATATTTATGATAAATCAATTTCAGAAATCAAGAGAGGAAAGGTCACCACGAGAGCTTTAACCTTTTGATGCCACTGACCAGAAACAAAAATCTCCTGATAACTAAAATATAACATTAGAACAAGGATTAAAAGAAGGAATGGCTTTCAGATTATCTTTTTAAACTCATCATGTTTCAATGTTGATTGGAGATTAGGACCTAGCCAATTCCAAAGACCATGGCTCAACGAAAGTAGTAAGTTTTGAAAAGACCTTATATCTATTTCTCTGAAAATGATATCAGGGATCAAATCTTGCACATTTTAATGTGCATTATGCCATATCATGAAACAAATGTTTTGGCTCTGTTTTTGGCGGAAGTCACCCAGACAGAATTAACAGGCTGCTGGGCAAGAACATCATGACGCACATATTACATGAATAAAGGAACATTTAATTGGCCTATTTGGCTGGATCTGGAGGTGTGAACAACCAGGGCAGTAGCTTATAAGCAGGGAATGAATTATTTATCTCCAAGCTGAGACAATTGAATACATTACTGCAACCAGATATTGCGAATATACATAAGATCTTGGTCTTGAATAAGTGTTTTTCTAGACTGACATACTATATACACGTACATTCATGTATATGTATATAAATGTGGGGTTTTAATCACTTTCAATATTATTTCATTAATGTCATTATAAGTTCTGCTTGTTGCGGATATAGGGCTGCTTCTTTGAATTATCATGATGCAGGTCCTTGACATGACAATGCACCCAGTCACAGATTTACAAGGACAATGGGTTAACCCTTCAGGCAAGAGCCTCAGCTAATATGATGGATAATATCATCAATGTAATCTCGGTGTGAACGGGAATCTCACCCGCAAACTTTAGAATCGTCACATTGGAACTGATGTTAATAACTCTGCGCTCTGATAAAAAAAACACTCATTTGTATGGCATCATAGATAAAAACGAACGTATACAGGTCCATACATTGAAACGCCTCCTCATTTTAAAGAGGATCATCATTTTATAGTTATTTGATAAGAGAGTGTGTAATTTGTGTTTACTGAATGGAAAAGCATAACAAAATCTCCTAACATTTCATTATGGATCATATTGGGCATGTCCCCTTTGAGATAAAAAGGAATATAAGTTTCCGGGAATCATATTATTGTATCAAAGAATATCCACACTTTGATACTAAAACACCCATCAAAGGCCAAATTCTAATAATTAGGAAATTTGCCATATACTTGCAATATACTTGCCATATGAAATATTGATAAAATGAAATCGTTTCAAATATGAAAAGGAAATAATTTTCATTTATAAGACTGATAATATACCCTTAATATGTGTCTAATAACAATTATTCATCATAGTTTCACTGCACTTATATATATGTTTTACAGCTTTTGATGTATATAATAACCCAATATACTACCACAATTGTGAGAGCTCTTTAATAATTCTGTTGATAACAAATTGCATGCTCTCCTGAAAAAATAAACATGAAAAATGGTCTACTCTTGTTGATATCTTTATGTGATGAGTGACAATTTATATATTGCTAATTATGAAAACTCAAAAGGTTACCAGTACTTGTATAATGCAAGCTTTTAACAATTCTATGCATACATAATTAATAACCTGAGAAAAGTGCAAGTCGTGAGAAAGGATTCACGAAAGCATTAAATTCATGTGTTTTTTTATAGAAGGCCTCCCAATTGCAAGTTTGCCTGTTTCTATCTTAGAAATCCTACAAATCCTAACAATTTGTATTCTCTGCTCGTGTCACCATCATCTCAATTTATGTGGAGAGGCTGCACATGTGAGGGCAAGTCATTGATTATCCCAGGAGGGCTTAGATTAATGTATTCTCAGACCTTTCTAGTGCAGGCGACACGTGATTCTATTATCTACCTTTGCATCAAATTGGGATATTTTACTGAGTATCGCAGTTTACGCGCTTGATAACGTGATGTCTTATCATTCCATTTTTTACCCAAGAAGTAAGGTATATTTATATGTAAATATTGCAACTCACATGTTTTGCTGGGGTTTGTGATGGAGGTGTTGTGTCCGCCATGTTTTATTTCACAGTTGGAGGAGAGAGAGATACATAAGGTACACTGGCTGTGTGCTGAACAGTCTCTCCCATCTCACCACACAGCTCTGCAAAAACACCATCAACTGAGTGAAAATAGGTGCAGGATATATCTATAAGTTGCAGATTATATATATATATATATATATATATATATATATATATATATATATATATATATATATATATATATATATATATATATATATATATATATATATATATATATAGTGATTCCATTAATTTTGATCTAAATCAAAATTAATGGAATCACTCTGATAAGTTTGGTCACGAGCTGCTGCCAATTTCTGTTGGTTAATACTAAAAAAACAGAGTTGTGTAATGTATTGACCTTGAGAAATTAATATTTCAGAAGGCGTACACTTTTTTTTCTTATATGGTGTTTCAAATGTGCGTTCCTTGATTATTTCTCGATCTTTAGACATTTTCTAAAAATCTAAAATACAAAAATAAACTAAAATCCCGAATGTCACCTTCGCATACTATAGTGACTCATAATGAATATAGAATATTTTATGAACAAGGTTTGAAAAATGAAATTGTTATATAACGTATGACGTCAAGAATTTGATATTCTCAAATAAAGACTGGAGACTCAACAGCAAACTACACATCACCTTAATTATCTGCCAGAAAAGTGCAATTAACTTCTGAAATATTAAACATTGGCTGGTTGAATCATCCCCAGGGATCTCTGAATATGCTTGAACAATCAACCTTATTTGGCAAAGTGTGTGTGTGTTTATTATATAGGTCAATAGTATATAAAACTGCTGTTCCTTGACCGACTATAGACCTTGATAAAAACGTGTGTAAACTTGATGCACGCAAAATATAAAAAGTTGCATCAAAAAAGAATGCACGTAAAAAGGCTCATCAATGTACCCCTTAAATTCTCTTAATATGCATGAATCTATTATTTGATCAATACTTTTGTGTATAGTGATATTAAGAACTAAGATGTTTGCTTACCTTATACACACAAATATGCCTTATCAATCTGCATTTCTGGAAATCCCACACCGTGGATTAGGGGTAGTAAGCGTGTAGATCGCATCGGCTGGCTTGACGTAAACACATCGGCGCAGACAAGATATCGACGAGGAAGTTTACTTGTTCCCTAGTAACCATCCGCCATATTGGAATTTTGAAGTGATATTGACTGGCGAACAATTGAGCGCACTGTATTGGGGCAGGGCCCACTGAATCAAATCTGAGACTTACTCGCCAAGCATGCAGTAAGGTCATTATCATGCATTGTAAGCCAATAGAATGTATGCAAGGCAATATATTATACAATTGCAATATATAGTATGCATATATAATCTGCCAATTAGTGTTAAATATTTATATAATAAAGTTAAGAACATGGTTTAAAAATGATATTTAACCTGAAACGAGGCTGTGTCCCATTTCCCCAAAAAAGAATATTTTTTAATGATTTATTAGTTCACTCTGAAATAGTGAATATTTACATTTAAGTTTGTTATTTTTCATTGAAAACTATTATCTCATTATTGATAACAACTATTTGGTTTCAGGTGGGACAAGATTTTGGTTTCTGACCTGACACCCATCTTCAGTGTCACTGCCAATAGTTGAGGTGAAGCCGATATTTCCGGCTTATGGGTCGGTGTCATTCGTTTCTTAATATAAATTATGGTACGAATATTAACGTGCCAAGTTAAGCAAATTAAGCTGTGTGGAATGAACAAGTTTCTCCAGATATAATGTATGCGTAATAAATGATCACAGTTACACAGGTATTCACCCCAAAGACAATGTTAAGCTCCACACCATCCACACTAGATGGGCTCAACTGCGGATATTACGACTAATGTAATTCCTGTCGAGGACCATTTCCAGGTTTCCAGAATAGGGTTTTCCTCTTGAAATCACAATGAATGATAAAAGACACAACATATGATTCATTTGTTACGATCAGCATATGCACAGTCAAGTTTTACCATCTGTTTTCTTTTAAGTTGATTTGAAATGATTCTATTTCTCTCATTTTCTTGTTCGCCAGTTGCAAAAACCTCTACTTCCGTTCCTCCCCCAATAGGCTTGATTGATTAAAATTAATGTGCCAATGCCCTTTTCAGATTTTTTAATAGTGGACAGATATATGACTAGTTATTCGACCCATATAATGGCAGATATATGACTAGTTATTCGACTCATGTAATGGCAGATATGTGACTAGTTATTCGACCCACATAATGGCAGATATATGACTAGATATTCGACCCACATAATGGCAGATATATGACTAGTTATTCGACCCATATAATGGCAGATATATGACTAAATATTCGACCCATATAATGACAGATATATGACTAGTTATTCGACCCAACGTCTTTGAAAGAATCTAAATAAATGTTAGTGATGTAGAAAAAGTATACAAGACTGCCGGCCTGGACTTGTGCAAGAAACTGTTTAATTGGAGAAAAGACAAATAAAGAGAATGGAACCTCTGATTATATTTTAAATCAAGAGTAAACGGCCATTTCAGGAGCACTCCAATATATCCTTATTCATTGACACTGGATTGTACCAATACCTCATCTTATGAGGCATTGATAGTACCTTATCTTAGATAATCTTCAATCATGCAAGTAAATTTGATAAACGTTCTGTAAAATAGAAGAAAAACTGATCAGTAATGTGATAGCCTACTCATGCCTACCCATCATTTCCAAGGAAAGGATCCATGTAAGATGAGTATGCATATGATGAGCTCACATGCATTGGTAAAATTCTACTACCAAATCACTGGTATATATAAGAATCCACGGCATATATAGGTGATGAGTTGGATTTCACTGATTGAAATAGAGCAAAGGGGACACCAAATTTAAATAGAATGTTTTATTAACATTATTTCAGATTGAAATCATAATAAGATGGGCCTTTACAGTTCAGAGTCTGATGATATATTAGACCATGTAAACCACCTCTCCCTAGTAAAGCCTGCCCGATAAAACGCATTGTCAGAGAGGAATAACATGTAAGATGCCCTTAAGCGAATCTGAGGCATTTTTTCAATAAACGTTGAACCGTTTTGGCTTTCACAAATTAGATTCTAAAATCACAATCTATTCTGCCTCCTTCAGTACAATGTCAGAATGCTTTCCAAACACAACACTATCAAATTTGTAATCCCCTACAACTGAAATAATTTAGATCTCTTCCAAATCAGGATATTTTAAGGGAAAACACATATCTGATATCAATATCTGATTTGATAGATTGGAATCTTTATCTTTGTGACATCTGCATAATTTCAATAGCATGGGTAACTTAGAGTCCTTTTACATGTGTACGAACATTTCTCACTTTTCAAGTGGGCCATGCAGCACCCGGTGTTTGAAAATATATTTAATTATGCACGGGGCAACCTTTTAGACATACAAGTCTGGCTCATATTAGTAACAAACAAGATTAATATATAATTTAATTTCAATTAGGTTACTACACCTAAAGCAGTCTTTATATACTTTTCGAGATTTTCAAACATTGGTTGCCATAATATTAAAGTATCCTCGCCATTGCATATTATATCAGTTGTCAGGTCTCCAGCACGCGTTGATCAGCTGTCATGCATTGTACATGATTCAAGAGACACCTGGTGGATCACGAATGTTGAATCGAGGAAAGCGAGAATTATAATGCACCAAGCCCACTTATAAACTATATTTAAAAACTGCGAGGTGTGCGTATTGGGCCCTTCTGGTTCCCCAACTGGACTGCTTGTGGTGCAAAAACTACCCCTACAAGGAATACCTTCAGGTGGCAAAATGACAGAAAGAAATCTTGATATTTTGACCATGGGAAGATATAAAATATTTTTCCTGTGCCATATTTGTCAATATGAATGATGCAAACATCATTTGGAATGGTTTGGGGAAAATAGCAACTTGTACTTATGCACTTGCTTAGGAAGGAAGCACTGCAGGAACTGTCAGGCATTAGTCCCTGTATTACAATTAATACTATTGAAAAAAGGTTATCTCTCACAAGAGAAAAAACTTTGTCAATATTTTTAATTTCATATGAAATATATTGAATATTACCACAGGAACGAGCAGGTGAATATGGAAACACACCATCATATTTATACACTTATAGCATATGCTCGATATGTTACTCAGTCGGTTGTTAAGGAAATAATCGACCCTTAATCAATATTTAAGCTACGTTTACCAAAACACAAGCAATTAACTCCTGATGCAACCATATATATTGTTTGAAATGTATCAGGTTAACAATATCAAATGAATACAAGCTCATTGGCAATAATCAATGATTCCATCCATGTAAGCTATAAAAGTTGAACCTATTATGTTAATATATTTAAAATATATGGTCACACATTTGTTCTTAATTGTCATCCGTCTTACATTCAATCGAATAAATACTTATCGAATAAGTGCAGTTATCATGTGAACACAATATTACCTATACTTTGGATAAGTATGTTTAGTCTGTAGGATAAAGACACCATTGATTTCCAAATGTCATAATCCCTTCTCTGAATGTGGATTGTGGTTCGGTATGAAGACCATAAGGTGCATTTAGCTATCACTCACAGCACAACTGATCAGCGGTAAAGAAAACACCCCCACCAAATGTTGAGGATTTATGATAATTTTACAGGATTATTTATCAATCAACAACAATAAAATCTGATGTAAAATCTTTGATTTACTCCACTGAATCTTTACTTTACTGAATGTTTTCCATGTCATAAGTATCATTTCGTAACTTTAGATTCTTGACTTCAATAATGGTTACAAGTACAACAAACAAAAATACCCTGAATGGTCATACCTAAACCCCAAATTGTTTTACTCATCATCACAACATGTCCTCAAGTGCATATGATAAACATAAGCATTATAATTGACATGACAATACTTTGTGACGGAAAGAAACATATACTTTGTGACTGCCCTGAACAGTTGCCGCTTCATTGAAAAAATGACAAGCATTATGACTTCAAACCATTGGTCTTCGAATCTTAATTTATCTTCAGTTTATTTTGAAGAGAAAATTACAACTGATGTTGGCTACTTTATAACAGGTGTAATGGAATCAAGCAAGTCTTTGTCTACAGCCAGTATCATAGTATCCAATATGAAGATGGTATCGAGCTTTGTGTTTCTGTTGTACGGTGTACCAGCTAATGTTCTCTCTGGTATCATTATGTTAGCTCAGTCCAAGCAGAGTGTGCCAGCCATTTACTTTGCAGCCATTGCCCTTACGGATCTTATTCATCTTGTAACATCTCTGATCCCGGGTCTCATCCGGGACCTGCAAGGGTGGACGCTCAAGTATTCTCATCCGTGGGTGTGTAAGGTGGATGCCTTTGTTCGTTATGGTTCAGCGGATGCTTCTGTTTGGCTTCTGGTTAGTGTCACTATTGACAGATTCCTTGCTCTTGTGTTTCCTCTGAAGTCTAGAATATGGTGCACACGAAAGAAAGTACAACGTACGTGTCTTTTTGTGTTTTTCATGGTTTTTGTGAAAAATATCCATCTCTTTTTCACTCGTGGGTTTTACATTTACATACTGTCCGAGAATGGGACAACACTTACAAAAACTGACTGTGGTAGTTCAACTCAGGCTGCCGGCACATTTGAGAGGTACATTCGCCCCTGGGTGGCGTTCGTGAGTGTTTGTCTGGTACCAAGTATTACCATTTTCACACTAAATATTTTCAATGTTATCAACATTCGCAAATCACGTCATCTTCGGACATTGAGCCAAACTGAAAACAGAAGTGAACGAATTAAGGCGAATCGTAAAAAGAGTAAAGATTGGACACAAGGACATTCAGAGAGGAATAAAGATAGGGCACAAGGGAAGTCTGAGAGGAATAAAGATAGGGCACAAGGGAAGTCTGAGAGGAATAAAGATAGGGCACAAGGGAAGTCTGAGAGGAATAAAGATAGGGTACAAGGGAAGTCTGAGAGGAACGGTAAGGTGCGCCAGCTGACGGTGGTATTGATCAGCGTGTCTATCACTTTTCTCATTCTGGTCTCACCATTCTTCACACTGATTGCCTTTCAGTATTTCCTGCCATTATCGCCTGAACAAAAATGGGTGATAGCAAGTGTGGGGAATATCATGTTCTATGCTAACCATAGCATCAACTTCTTGATATACTGTGGGACAAGTGTTAGTTTTAGATCGGATTTGGTGGATCTTTTCAGATGTACACGGAACAAGGGCAGTTCATCTGGGTCTGGAGAAAAGAGCCTGACTTCCCAACTGTCCACCATCAGCCACAGTAACTCCAATTTGAATAAGTCATTTTCTGGTATTGTGGTCAAGTCATACAGAAGGAAAGACTCAATGTAGATCAAATTAGAAGAGATCGGTTATGACAAATTTAGTGTAATAATTGCAAATGTAACTATATTGTAACCTTCCTTAACCTTTATGGAAACTGCAAACGGTGCAACATGCTGCACCAAAATATGACGGGAAGGATTTGACACAAAAGGAAAGAACCTTTATGGTTTGTATCTATCTAAATATTAGTGAAAATGGCAGGTGACCAATGTAGCAGATGGACAAATTTTATTCAAGCCGTATCATTCTTCACAAATGTGAGATCATCCAAAGGATATAGCTACTTACCATGGCAACCAATATAATTGTCAGACCTTGGGATTCGACGTTTGTGATCCACCAAGTGTCTCTTGAGTTCAAATAAAATTAGTATGAGCTGCTATGAGCTAAGCTTGCATTTCTTCCATGCAGTTCATCCATGCATGACATATTTTTTGTATAATGATTGATGCCATGATGTATGTACCAGGTGGGTAGTGTTTTTGAATGTACAAATGTACAACTAGAGTAACGCATAAATAGAGTAATGTACAACACGAGAAATGTACATATAGAGTAATGTACAACACGAGTAATGTACAACACGAGTAATGTACAACACGAGTAATGTACATATAGAGTAATGTACTACACGAGTAATGTTCTACACAAGTAATGTACAACACGAGTAATGTACAACACGAGTAATGTACAACACGAGTAATGTACAACACGAGTAATGTACAAATATATATATATATATATATATATATATATATATATATATATATATATATATATATATATTTATCAGCTAGTACAAGCTTGTTTGCCATATACTCTTGTAATGATATATAAGTGAACACTTTCAATGGTTTGTTAGTTGAGCCGGAAGAAGTCCCTTGAAGGACTGAAACATGTCGCAATAAAAGGTTTTAACTCTTTGTCACCACGGACTTTGTTGGATTACCTTTATCACCATTACACTGTATACAACTACCTTTTTACTTAGGGATAATGCATTGAACATTTCATTATGAAGATTAAGGTATTCATGAAATCACATTCATGAAATCACATGTGGCCATGAAACTGTGATACAAGCAAACTATCTTAGTAAAATAATCCGAAATATACCGACCATGGTTATTGTGTTTTGTTGAATGTGCCCAGTACTGTATACAAGCATGTGACTTCTATTGTGGTCTGTCAGGGTGCTAGGTCTGTACCAATGTACAAACATTAATGGACAAACAGGCCTCTGTGATCCAAATCACTCCATCGTCCCTGAAGGTTCCCCATTGTTAGCAAAACTTAACAAAGCAGGTGTTTGCACAAGATCACTGGTCAGCTAGGCAAAGTTTGTTGAAAAAGTGTCCAATGGATGATTTGAATTTTAACAGAAGACTCGTCCAATTTCAAATGGAACATAAATCTATGTAGGCGAAATATGATAGATAATAACATTTGATTGCAAAGTTTGGGGTAGAAACATTTATATTATTTAAAAAGTGATTGAAAACCTCATTTCATGAATGCTTTATATGTGGTTACAAAAATTGATTTAGGGTATTTTTGTGTTGTTATATTTGTTATTTGTTGAATGTCAATTCCATTCATATGCACTTTATCAGTGACATGTGTGTTAGTTTAAATGCTTGATATCAAGAAATAAATCAACTGTAAGTGGTATTTGGATTTTATTGACATATTGTAACTAAATAAATCAACATTGACCCATTGAAAGCATACCAAAAATTGTACCCCAGATTCAAATCCTGCAAGTATTGAATTACATGCAACTTTAGATACAATCCTCAGGAAAAGGGAACTTACGGGCGCAATATATTTCATACCATTTGGACCCGAGGTCTTATCTGATTGACATATGATTGACATTTATCATTTATTTGAACTTCCAAAGTCAACGATTTTCACAATTGTTGTGCTGTAATATAAAAACTAATCTATAAAATATATAAACTGTGAATTCACAATAGAAATATGCCAAATTCCGCACTTCAGTTTACAAAGAAAATAACAAATTAGCAGCCATCTTGGTTTTCACACAATGTCATGCACAAATACACAAATTAATGATTTATTTCAGTATAAATATATGCTTTTTTAGCACTGCTTCAATCATGTTTATCCCTACTGTCGACAAAATACTTTAGGACAAAATACATTTTGTCCGAAAATGAGGTATTAAATTAATAATTACTGTGCAATGGAAATCAAGAATATGAGGATAACTCACTTCGTATTTGGCCCTTGAGATATTTCGAGGTTCGACCAAGTTACAGCCACCATGTTTTTAGTGTTTAGCTACCGCTATCCCAACTGATTTTACCGCTAACACAATGCGTGCAAATGCATTTGCGTCTCTGCCCAATGCAACATTTTCATCTACCATGATTGTTTCCTTCTCCAGTGTTGCAGTTGGTTAGCACCGGTTGCTCTGTGATGATTGTAAGGTCGTAGGTTCGATTTCAGGGTATGCAGAGATTGCATTCAAGTTATAAGTCCTCAGCCAAAGGGTTAACCCGTTGTCCTTGCAAATAAGTGACTGTGTGGGTTGTCATGTCTAGAACTTACGACATGACAATTATGGGGAGACAGCACAATATCTGCTACAAGTTGATCTCGCCACAAAATAATGTCAGAAATAATGTTGAAAGTGATGTAAAACCTCAAACAAACCAAAAAAGGGATACTCATGAAGTGTTTGGCCTCCAAAGTCAGGTATATTCATTTCATGTCATGTGATTTGTCTTTCCAATATTGTGGCCAAATGGTCATGATCATGGTTTCCTAATATGTACAGTAGGTGGCCAATAGATAGATTATAAAAATATAGAAATCACATTGAATATATAGATAAGCACGCTCATATATTATTCCCACCAAATCTATGAAATGTTTGATAAAATACTCTTAAGCACCATCTACCTTATCAATCATAGAACTCATTTATTTTTTTGTATCTGAAAAAAATACTCTTGAAATTCGTTAATTCAACCTACCTCTGAAGTACAAAGATATTGCTACTAAATAGTTATATCGTGATATCAGCTGAAGAATATTAACTCACAAAGGCTAAAATATTCATAATCTCTGATTTTGTTGTGATCATCCTCTTTGTGTTTTATCACGGCAGCATTGTCTTGTGCTTTATGACTATTAGCAACAGATCTTTGATTGTATCTTGTCAGTTCTCTCATAACTAGTATCAGATCTTTGGGAATCTCTCTCATCACTCCCGTTCACAGCATCAGATCTTTGGACATCTTTACTAACACTCCCATTCACAGCATCAGATCTTTGGACATCTTTCCCAACACTCCCGTTCACAGTATTAGGTCTTTGGACATCTTTCCCAACACTCCCGTTCACAGTATCGGGTCTTTGGACATCTTTCCCAACACTCCCGTTCACAGTATTGGGTCTTTGGACATCTTTCCCAACACTCCCATTCACAGTATCGGGTCTTTGGACATCTTTCCCAACACTCCCATTCACAGCATCAGCATCATACATTTGAACATCTGTCCCTGATATCTCACAGTCGTCATCAGAACTGTTAATAACTCTTTCTGTTTTATCACTATCAACATCAGATTCTTGAAAACCTTTTTGTGTTTTGTCACTGTCAGAATCAGATTGTTGAATATCTTTTTGTGTTTTGTTCCGCTCAGCATCAGATTCTTGAAAACCTGTTTGTGTTTTGTCACTGTCAGAATCAGATTGTTGAATACCTTTTTGTGTTTTGTTCCTCTCAGCATCAGATTCTTGAATACCTTTCTGTATTTTATCACTATCAGCATCAAGCTCTTTAAAGCCCTTTTCTATTTTATTACTATTAGCAACAGATCTTTGAATATCTCCTACAGTTGACAGCTTGTAATCGTTCTCTACAATCGCATTCGCAGCATCAGATGTTGGAATATCTTTCTCTATTTTCTCATATTCAGCCTCAGATTTCTTAAGATCTTTCTCAGTTTTTTCACTATCAGCCTCATTCTCCATGCCCCTATCCACAGCATCAGCTCTTTTGATCTCTCGCTTTGTTTTGCTGTTCCCAACATTAGATATGGTCCCATCCAAAACATGAGATATCTTTAAATCAGTCTGTGTCTCCTCATAATCCGCAGCAGATGTTTTGATATCTATTCTGGTTACATCATTAGATGTTTGTTTCTCTGTTTCCTTTTGATCTGTTTTTGGCGTTTCAAGCGATCCGTTCCATTCATCAGTATCAGTGATGTGGAGGATATCATTAATGCATCCACCCTCGGCATTCTCCACACTATGGCATGTGCAAGAATCTATGGATTTCTGCACCACGAGGGACTTGGTCACATTCGTCACCCTGAGATTGGTCACTTTATTGTCAAAGTTATTTGACTGACCTGATGCTATAGAATTGACCACAGCCACAAATGTGGCTTCCAGACTATTATCATAGTCAATTGATTCCTGGGATCGGATATTCCTTGAGCTTTTCTTGGAACTAACATGAGAACCACCACCTGTGTGTCTCTCTTCGTCATAATGAGCACTGTCTTCCTGTGCGCTCTTTGGTTGTGAAGCCAGGTCCTCGGAGTCTGATGACTTGCTGGACCCTGTCCTCATCTTTGATAGTTTGGTCTGTGGTTGCAGCAACCTCAGCAGATACTCATATGACAGCTGTATCTCAGGTTCAGGTTGGATCTTGGCGTGACACGTGGGGCAGTTAGTGCTCTCCAGAAGCCAGCAGGTGACACAGTCATAGTGGAAGTAGTGGCCACATGGCTTGAGCAGGCGGAGATGGTCCTGAGCTTCTTGGAACTCATTCCAGCACACCCCGCACGTCAACACCGGCGCCTGGTGCATCCGATTCACCAGGTTGGTCACCGTGCTGTAAAACAAAGCAGTGAAATAATTAATTGAACTCTCATGATATAACGTAATTTGGAGGTGCCTATCCTTCAAACATAAAACCGTCATTGTATACCCCTTTATAATAATATCTGATGAAAGTTATTTTATGATATAAGATGAATGTTAATGAAAGCATAATATATCCAATATCTTAATAGGAGGTACATTTGGTAGAAGTAAATGAATCATTCAATGAAGGCTGACCCAAAGTCGCTATATCTGTGCAACTGTCCAATGGTGGATAGAATAGATAATGAGGAACAGACACTGTTTTTAAAAATGTCTCCCAGGAAAAGACATACATTTTGTTATATTTTACATACATTTTTAGAGAGAGGTTACTCCTCCTGGACAATCTGTTGCTAGCCCTTCTTGATGTCTTCACATTATTCTCTGAAGCTGAAGTGGATGGGTAGACATCAGTCTCTGTGTCATCATCGTATACTTTAAGGTAGCACCTCCTGGTGGTGGAGTACATGCCCACCAGGACGATAACAAGGAGGCAGGGGGCGCACCACGCCAGCAGGATCCGGCGGTACTCCTCGCCGTAGTCGCTAAGAAATGCCAAGGTCAGCACCGTGAAAGACAAACTGAATGTGCTACACTCCTCTGGTAACACCTGCAAGAAGTTCTCTACAAAAAGGCATAATGTGGTTATGTTATTTTCTCAGGGGGTTAAGTTGACGAGACGATTTGAGTTTTTATGAGATGAGATGAGATTATGTGATAAGATATGATGGGTATATATTATTACGATTATTCCTAATTCGTCTTTCAATCACAGAATGATATGGCCCCAGTGAAAAAGGTCCATTCACTTAATGCAAATAAGTCAATTGTTTATCAAATATGAATGAATGAATGAATGAATGAATGAATGAATGAATGGCCATATCTGAATGAATGAATGAATGAATGAATGAATGAATGAATGAATGAATGAATGAATGAATGAATGAATGAATGAATGACAAACCTGTTTCATTGGTGAATCCGCTTTGCACACGCCGAAGTCCCAGACCAAAGAGGGCGATAGCGGCCGCCACGGGGAAGTAGATGACGACCCAGGCTGTGCAGGGACTGGTACAAGCCTCCCGCCAACATTCCACCACCCTCCACACCACGGCAGAAGAGTTCAGAACAACCAACAACATCACATAGATAGCAACGAAGATGTCCATTAGAGCCAGGCCGTCCCGGTCTACGTGAACGTTATCTGAGAAGCGCAGGAAAAGACACACAAAAGTGAACAGGGCGAGAGCAAACATTATAGCCAAGCATACCGTGAAAATCTCAAACCCATTATCAAAGAAAATTGCAATGCGAACAAGAGAAAAAAATCCAGCGAAGCATTGAAAACTATGAACAACCCAAGTGTCTTCTGTGTGATGTCTCTGGCCGACTATGTATGTACCAATACACCATAAAAATGTGAAGAAATCATAAGCAAACCAGCAGGCCAGCATGATCCACACGATGTACTGATCAATCCAGGACATAGCATACAAGAGGAACGAAGCATGCAGTGCTGCCATCCATAGGTCGACGATAACGAGGCTCCGAGCGCGCGGCGACGGCCATGACGTCATCCTACAATCACGGGAGAAAATACTTGCTGACTTAAAACGCTTAAGAGGTTTAAAGCAGGACAAAATCAGGAAGCAGGACAAAATTGCTATTATTTGAAATCAGGATTATGGCTATATCTATTATTTCTATCGTTTAATACTCTCTATAATTAAAAATGAATTATGGTACATTAACAAAACATGAACATGTGCAATGAATAAAAGTCTTCCAATCATGAATTCAATCTCATTTCTCTCACATAATTATTTTTTCCGTTCTGCCCTTTTATTTGTTAACATCAGCGTGTCACATTGTTCATTCAACCTGATCGAAACCACATGGCAACAAAGAGAACCGCATTAGCTTCCAGCCAGCTCTCACAGCACGTGGACCACTGCACGTGCAGGGATATCGATGCGTACGCAAATATGATGATATATCAAGAGAGGAAACAAAAATCTATGCATTTCCTGACCTTCCGAGGCAGATGATGTTGTAAACTGTGCAAACGATTGCTTTCCCTCCAAATGTGTATCTAACCATCTTCTAAAATGAATTAGCTTGTGGTCTGTGATTTTAATATTCCAAAAATATATCAGGAATGTCACTTTATATTGTTCCAAAGTCAGAGGTATGGCATCAAAAAAAATTCAGATCACTTTGGTGCCCGGAAGTAATTGGTTGCTTGAGGAGTTATATAACGTCACAATACATTTTCACGTGAGGTCAATCAAAACAATACCGACAACATTCAAATATTTACAACTCGCCAATCAAGTTTTAGCATGCACGTGAGAAGACTGACTTCCGGGCACAAAAGTGATCTGAATTTTCTGCAGCCAAGAAAATTTACAAAACCATTAAAAATATTTGATATTTTGGAATATTTTTCATTGGGATTGGTTTATCAATGCATCCTGTATATGCTGTCCAAAGTACACTATCTATAATTCTCTGTATGCGTCACGGTAAGGAAATCCCAAGAAACTTGTTTCATCTCTTGAAGTACATCATATTTGCGTTACGTAATCGCCTCGTGCACATACCAACCAGGGACATGACGTCACTGACCAGCACGTGCAGTGAGAAAAAACTGATGCGGTTCTCTTTGCATGGCAAGCCATTTTAGCTTTCATTAATATGGTTGTTGGTTATACCAGTCATAGAGAACCGCATTAGCCTCCAGCCTCTCATGGCACGTGCATCACTGCCGCACGTGCAGGGTTACCGATGCGTACGCAAATATGATAGATATCAAGAGAGGAAACAAAAATCTATGCATTTCCTGACCTTTCGAGGCAGGTGATGTTGTAAACTGTGCAAACGATAGCTTTCCCTCCAAATGTGTATCTAGCCATCTTCTAAAATTAATTATCTTTGGTTCCATGTTTGCAGTATCCCAAAAAGATTTTGCAAAAGTTGGTTTAATCTAGTTCAAAGTCTACAAAAGTGCTATGAAAAAAATTCAGATCACTTTGGTGCCCGGAAGTAATTGGTTGCTCTGGGAGTTATATAACGTCACAATACATTTTCACGTAAGGTCAATCAAAACAATACCCACAACATTCAAATATTTTCAACTCGCCAATCAAGATTTAGCATGCACGTGAGAAGACTGACTTCCGGGCACAAAAGTGATCTGAATTTTCTGCAGACAGGAAAGTTGATAAAAACATGGAATATATTTAATATTTTGGAATATTCTTCTCTGGAATTGTTTTATCATTGTATTCTGCGTGTGCTGTCCAAAGCACACCGTTCATAATGCTCTGTATACTCTACGGTAGGAAATTCCTTAAAAACTTGTTTCATCTCTTGAAGTACATCATATTTGCACCTCGTGCACGTGCCAACCATTGACATGACGTCACTGACCAGCACGTGTAGTGAACACGCGCTGAAAACTGATGCGGTTCTCTTTGATACCAGTTGCAGTTGTTGAATCACAGACAATTCTTCCTTCTAATATGCTGTTTGCCACCTGATGCTGGTGGCATTTGCACATTGACAGCTACCTTTGCCACCAGACCGGTGGTGCCCCCTGTCCACTTCTTCACATTACTAGCCAATTGCTCTATGCATGATGATCTCAAGCACTTACCCATGCAAAATAAGATCAACAGGCCGATGTGATATACAAAATATATCCAACAGGACAATAGGGTACAAGTTCATCTCATCTATAATGCAGTCTTTGTGATTAACAAATGCCATCCAATAAAGTGTTTTAAGAAATGGGCTAAAACGATCTTGTTAATTGACGAATGTTACCTATCATTGAACTCTTATAGAGAAAAACTTTTATGTAGCAAATGTTATCTAATGAAGTGTTTAAGAAATGGGCTAAAACGACCTTGAAGAGACCTTGTGAGTTCCATGAACAGACCTGGTGAGTACCATGAACAGACCTGGTGAGTACCATGAATAGACCTGGTGAGTACCATGAGCAGACCTAGTGAGTACCATCTTAAGAGTAATCTTGGAAAAAAATTTACATCAAAACTTTCATATCTTGCACCTATATGGCGTCATCATAACAATGCCCATGGCGGCAACTATGACGTCCCCTTTGATCTTGCGCCATTGCATCACTAGAAATGGCAGACATATGAATATAACTTTTTTACTACTCAATATACATTTACAAATGATATGTGATCGAATGTCAACCTTCTTAGGCTATTTTGGTCAAATATTGCCAGTGACCTTGAAGTGACCTTTCAATGACCTTGAAAATAGAAAGCCTATTTCCACGAAATTATCTACATGTTTTATTGTCCAATCATCTACATCTTTCAAATACGAGCTCGTAAAGTCCTTATTCATCAAAATCTGTTCATAATTAACAATTTAAGAGCAATTTATAGTTTTATGGTCAATCTATAAGTGAAAACAGAGGAAAATACTATAATACTAAGTTTTTTTGAAATAATATAAAAATGCCAGCTTATTGGAGGTTAGTTTATGAAAATATATAGAATACTGCACAGAAAAACACATTAATACTAAAAATAAATTGAAAAAAAAGTCCGTCAATTTCAAGATTTATCATGAAGTTAAAATGATTAAAAATAGCTTAAATCGGTAGGGTTACAAAAGTGACAAATTGACGGACTTTAATTTGACCTTACATTTATTTTTGAGGTAATAGATAAATTAAATATTAATTTAATTTCAGAAAATAATCAGCAATAAGGTGCTCTTATCATAATAATACCTAAAAAAGAAGAAATATTCCCTGAAAAATATGAGAAAATTAGTATGAATAGAAATTATTGAAAAAAATATAATAAAAAATATATTGAATGTAGAGTCAATTGAGTTATAACATTTAGTAGCTGATGTATTTCTAAAAAATATTCATGTATTTAATTTTTTCAACAATATGAGGAAGTTAGTGAAATCCTTTTATGAATATGTCTATTAAACACATCACTAAAAGTGGCCAATCATTAAAATGGCCAATAACCCCTTTTACTATTTGGATAATTTCATGCCCATTTCCTTTCAATATTATTTTTATTTTGATAATTTTTGAAAAAATGGCATTTTTCATGGTTGATTTAGAGAATGGAAGTCGAACACAGCCAATATTACATGTCACTGAAAGTGCTATGCAGGGTGCTTTCTGGACGTCCGCTCCTCCGACTGCTATAAACCCGTTACATGCGCTATGTCACTCATTCTCGCTGATGGCGCCTCCAATCATAATTACTCCAAGGTACCATGAGCAGACCTTGTGAGTATAATGAACAGAACTAGTGAGTACCATGAGCAGACCTAGTGAGTGCCATGAGCAGACCTAGTGAGTATAATGAACAGACCTAGTGAGTATAATGAACAGACCTAGTGAGTATAATGAGCAGACCTAGTGAGTACCATGAACAGACCTAGTGAGTGCCATGAGCAGACCTAGTGAGTATAATGAACAGACCTAGTGAGTATAATGAGCAGACCTAGTGAGTACCATGAGCAGACCTAGTGAGTACCATGAGCAGACCTAGTGAGTGCCATGAGCAGACCTAGTGAGTACTATGAGCAGACCTAGTGAGTGCCATGAGCAGACCTAGTGAGTGCCATGAGCAGACCTAGTGAGTACCATGAGCAGACCTAGTGAGTATAATGAACAGACCTAGTGAGTATAATGAGCAGACCTAGTGAGTACCATGAGTAGACCTAGTGAGTGCCATGAGCAGACCTAGTGAGTACCATGAGCAGACCTAGTGAGTATAATGAGCAGACCTAGTGAGTGCCATGAGCAGACCTAGTGAGTATAATGAACAGACCTAGTGAGTATAATGAGCAGACCTAGTGAGTATAATGAGCAGACCTAGTGAGTGCCATGAGCAGACCTAGTGAGTATAATGAACAGACCTAGTGAGTATAATGAGCAGACCTAGTGAGTGCCATGAGCAGACCTAGTGAGTATAATGAGCAGACCTAGTGAGTACCATGAGCAGACCTAGTGAGTATAATGAACAGACCTAGTGAGTATAATGAGCAGACCTAGTGAGTATAATGAGCAGACCTAGTGAGTATAATGAACAGACCTAGTGAGTATAATGAACAGACCTAGTGAGTATAATGAGCAGACCTAGTGAGTATAATGAGCAGACCTAGTGAGTGCCATGAGCAGACCTAGTGAGTATAATGAACAGACCTAGTGAGTATAATGAGCAGACCTAGTGAGTATAATGAGCAGACCTAGTGAGTACCATGAGCAGACCTAGTGAGTGCCATGAGCAGACCTAGTGAGTATAATGAGCAGACCTAGTGAGTACCATGAGCAGACCTAGTGAGTGCCATGAGCAGACCTAGTGAGTGCCATGAGCAGACCTAGTGAGTACCATGAGCAGACCTAGTGAGTATAATGAACAAACCTGGAGAGCGCCATGAAAAAAAATACTAATCAGTTTGATAATCTTGAAAAGAATATGCTACAGGTGTAATGTAAATGAGAATATATTCGTCTTCATTTATATTGCTATGAGCCAAGCTTCGCGACATTGATTTTAACGCAACAGGTGGCAGCATGACTCATTCAAGTGGTGAGAACCAGATATATGTAATGGAGTAAGATGTGAGTATTTATCTTGTTGTTGTTGTTGTCGTTGTTGTTGTTGTTGTGAGACATGACTTCGTGATCTAGTCCTACCTTTGAATCTATTCATCCATGTTTGCCAAAGATTTCAGCAAATGAGAATATGAGAAACGCAGTGTTAATTATTCTCAGCGCTATGTTAGGTCAAGTAAAATAATATATTTTAATACCTTTTGCATCGATCGATAATCCATTTAATCCAGATAAGTGTCTTGGCCAGCACAACAGCACAACCTGGAATGAAATAAAACTTCGTTTATGGATGTAAGGCTAGAAATAGAGTAGTACTGTGGGTCCTTCTCTATTTTCAAAAAGATGTAAAATCTTCGTTTATGCTTTCACATTCTTGGACATTTTACTTGCAAATATTAACTTTCTGCATTCAATCTATTAATCTATTAAAGCATTCATGAAACCACAGAGGTCATAAGCAATGTTACAGAGGTTTGGGGTGCCCCACTGTTACAAAGACTTGACTACGCAGGTGTTTGCACAAAATCACTGGTCAGCTAAACAAAGTTTGTTGACAAAATGTCCAATGGATGATTTGGATTTTAGCATAAGACTTGTCCATTTTCAAATGGCACAGAAATATATGTAGGGGAAATATGATGGGTAATAACTTGTGAAAGTTAATATTATGCAAGGAAAATGTGGTTGAAAACCTCATTTCATGGATGCTTTAAATCGCGCAATAATCAGATAATTATAGTTTGATATCGTGCTTTGCCAAGTTATTCATGATATTTGCAACCCTTTCAGCAACAATAGTCGACTTTCCTGGCCTTTAACTAGTGCGAAAGTAATACTGTGAGCAATGGGAGTCGAACCCACCACCCCCCTCCTATGATGATGATGATGATGATGATGATGATGATGATGATGATGATGATGATGATGATGATGATGATGAGAATGACGACAATAATAATAATAATAATAATTATCAATAATATGAATAGGAATGATAAAGTCATTAATTAATTCATATGCAGCATCCGCTGCACCAATCGGCTTGATCTTGGGCTCATTGGAAAGAAAAAGATGAAATATTAAGAAAGGTGGAAGGGACATAGCATACATTTCTTTTATTATTAGTCAAAATAGCCAAAAACTAGTATTTCAAGCAGTACAGAGGGAGGTGCTTACAAAAAGGTAACAGCAGTATTCCGCATGATCATATTAACATAATTTATGATGTTTCGATTGACACATGTTTGACGTCATTATGACAACACTGTCTGACGTCATTATGACACATTCATGTATGACGTCACTATGCTTGCTCGCATAGTGACATCATGCTTGCTCGCAACGTCAACACAGTTTTAGGGCACAAAAAACATCCAATTATTGACAAAGGTATGGTATATATAATATTTGGTTGAATGAAATGTGCATATCGTAGCCTCACGCAACTGTGTTTACCTTGCTCGCAACGTCACTACGGTTCTAGCAAGTTAAATCGTCTTTCTACTCCAATTATTTATGAAACTGTGATCATTTGTATACACGATATTCAATGGAAAGAAATGTGCATCTCGTAGCCTCACGCAACTGTGTTTACCTTGCTCGCAACGTCAAGACGAAATTATCTTTCTATTCCAATTATTGACGAAACTGTTCTCATTTGTATATATGATTATCAGTGGAAAGAATTGTGTATCCCTAGCCTCACGCAACTGTGTTTATCTTCTTGCCTTCTTACTCCAATTACATGTACCCTAATTGAAATGGATGTATCCCTTTTACCTTGACAAACTTTCACATTTGCTTCTTTGTCAATTATGGTCACTATTTCACTTTGTAATAAATGGTCACTATTTCACTTTGTCAATTGCAATATATGGTCACAGTTTCACTTTGTCACTATTTCACTATGATGTTTCATTTCATATTATTGTTGGTTCACTTGTTGTAATAATAATAATAATAATAATAATAATAATAATAATAATTATAATAATTATAATAATAATAATAATAATAATAATAATAATAATAATAATAATAATAATAATAATAATAATAATAATAATAATAATAATAATAATAATAATAATTATAATAATACCAATACCATTACCATAATCTATGTAGATGTTACAAATGCATGAGTTAATGTTTCTGCATTTTTCTTGTCTAGATACTGTCTGATGGATGCCAGATTTCTAATGTGATAGTGTCCTTCTCTACACATTTTTTAAATCTGGGCCTTCATGTCTATTTTAGAGTCAAGCATGATACCAAGATCAACCACAGACTCAGTAGGCGTGATATCAGTATCACCAACTCTAACAGTGCTTATAGTCTGGTTAGCAGCAGTACTATATCTGTCAGCACAGATAAGCATCTCAGTTTTCCATCAGTAATTTTTATCTTATTTGAGAGATTAAAAACGCTTTGACCTCACTAACACAATTTTCAAGATTATGTCTGCTGACCACTACTTGCTGACCAGGGGTGTGGTCAATAGGGATGTTAATCTGTGTATATATAATAGTTGAGCCCATACTTGGTTTAGATGTCAGACAGTGGTGACATATATATTGTAAAAAGAATGGGACCCAAAACAGATCCTTGAGGGGATCTGTGACAGCCAACTTTGACACATTGCTTTCCTGATCATTAGGTATGACCTTACCCAGTCCAAGGCATGACCTGTGACACCTCACCTCGATTTCAGTCTATCAAGGAGTAAAAAAGTAAAGTAAATCTGACATTTATATACCGCTGATACCAGACAATGTCTGCTCATAGCGGTTGATAGTAACTGGCCAGGATTCGAACCTAGAACCCCTGGATCTCAAGGCAGATACTCTACCAATTGAGCTATTTCGGCCAGCATGAGTATGTGCAGAAGGGATTAGAAGTTGTACTATCACTGACCTTTTTCCATCCAAATCATGCAGGATGTCATTTTGTACACAAAGTAAGGCAGTCTCAGTGCTGTGATGTTCCTTGTAAGTCGACTGGAATTTACCAGTAAGACTATTTCTTACAAGATGAGGAACTAGTTGATCGGCAACAACCCTTTCAGTGAGTTTGGAGATGTAAGTCAAGTTTCAGACAGGTCTGCAATGCTGTATGGTTTAGACCAAGTGCAATAATAGCAATTTCATATTTATTGGTACTGCTGAGTCAGGCAATGATTTGTTTATAATAGCAGTAATGAGGGGGAGAAGGTTATCAATGAAGTCATGCTGTAGTCATGTAGGAATTGGGTCTAGCTCACATGACCTGCTGCTATTCTCACCAGTTTACGAACATCCTCAGTTTTCAGGGGCACAAACCTATCAAGCAGTGCAGTGGTGGCAGGTAGAGAACAACTGTCATTCTTCGTCATGCCATCTGCAGGAGGAATTGTAGCGATTGGTATATTTTCCATATCCGTACAGATTTTTTCAATTTTTTTCCAGAAAAAATTATTGAACTTCCCTGCTTGAGAAGTCTCACTTTCTGACTGGGGGCATTAGTGTATCTTTAACCTTGTGTAAGACCAAATCAATGACCTTGAAAAGCTGTTTTGGGTCATGCTTGTGTACTTCAACCAAATTTGCAAAATATTTGAATTGAAATGACTGAGGGAAATATATTTATTTCTTTGAATATTATATAATTCCTTGTCAATGTGAAGATTTGTTTTTGGTCATTTTTCTCTCAAGCCTCCTCTTGAGAGACCTTCCTGCTTTATCTGATCATTCGTCCAAGGCACTGCCTTGTGTTGGGATACGTTTTCCTTTTCTAGGGGAGCATGTTTATCAATCAGGGATGTTAGCTCCTTTTCATAGTAATCCCCACCATGTCAGGCAGGGAAAAATGCTCCCATCTGGAAAATTCATTTTTCATGGATCTGAGGTCATCCGTTGGAATTCAAGTTTAGAGCCTTAGAATTCCTTTAATTAATGGATTTTTATGGAGCTAAGGTGGCACAACATCCAAACATAACCTAAACATTTTATGGTCAGATATATATATATATCCACCAGGTGGCTCTTAAACATCCTGTTTCCCTTAAAAGTTATGATTAGATAAAGGGTATTTCCAAGCCTGTGAGTTGGTTCCTTGATCCACTGAGTCATGCCAAATGTGGATAGGACATCATTAAACCAACTGACATCAGGTTTACTTGGTTTATTGACGTGGAAATTGTATTCTCCCAGGAAAATAACTTAATGAGTGAAAGCACAGAAGTAAGCCACCAGTTGGGTACATTAATCATAGTACTCTGAATTGATGTACCTATTCCCTTCTCAGGGTTCTGGTCTGTAGATAACCACAAAGGTTAGTTTTAGTCTTGATTAGTAAGGAGGATTCCATTGAGTTCCATAGTGTTAACAGTGGGTTGCTTCAACCTGTTGGTTAGAGAGGGTAGTTCATACCTATGTAATAGCCGCACTCCGCCCAAAATGATATCAAAATGGATATCACTTACTCATCAGATTATATCAACAATGCACCGATATCACTCACTGATTAGATTATGTCAATAATACACCAATATCACTCACTGAATAGATTATATCAACAATGCACCAATATCATTCACTGATTAGATTATATCAACAATGCACCGATATCACTCACTGATTAGATTATGTCAATAATACACCAATATCACTCACTGATTAGATTATATCAACAATGCACCAATATCACTCACTGATAAGATTATATCAACAATGCACCAATATCACTCACTGATTAGATTATATCAATAATACACCAATATCACTCACTGGTTAGATTATATCAACAATGCATCAATATCACTCACTGATTAGATTATATCAATAATACACCAATATCACTCACTGATTAGATTATATCAACAATGCACCAATATCACTCACTGATTAGATTATATCAATAATGCACCAATATCACTCACTGATTAGATTATATCAACAATACACCAATATCACTCACTGATTAGATTATATCAATAATACACCAATATCACTCACTGATTAGATTATATCAACAATGCACCAATATCACTCACTGATTAGATTATATCAATAATGCACCAATATCACTCACTGATTAGATTATATCAACAATACACCAATATCACTCACTGAATAGATTATATCAACAATGCACCAATATCACTAACTGATTAGATTATATCAACAATGCACCAATATCACTCACTGAATAGATTATATCAACAATGCACCAATATCACTCACTGATTAGATTATATCAACAATGCACCGATATCACTCACTGATTAGATTATATCAACAATGCACCGATATCACTCACTGATTAGATTATATCAACAATGCACCAATATCACTAACTGATTAGATTATATCAATAATACACCAATATAACTCACTGATTAGATTATGTCAATAATACACCAATATCACTCACTGATTAGATTATATCAACAATGCACCAATATCACTCACTGAATAGATTATATCAACAATGCACCAATATCATTCACTGATTAGATTATATCAACAATGCACCAATATCACTCACTGATAAGATTATATCAACAATGCACCAATATCACACACTGATTAGATTATATCAACAATGCACCAATATCACTCACTGATAAGATTATATCAACAATGCACCAATATCACTCACTGATAAGATTATATCAACAATGCACCAATATCACTCACTGAATAGATTATATCAACAATGCACCAATATCACACACTGATTAGATTATATCATCAATGCACCAATATCACTCACTGATAATATCATATCAACAATGCACCAATATCACTCACTGATAAGATTATATCAATAATGCACCAATATCACTCACTGATTAGATTATATCAACAATGCACCAATATCACTCACTGGTTAGATTATATCAAGAATGCACCAATATCACTCACTGATTAGATTATATCAACAATGCACCAATATCACTAACTGATTAGATTAAATATATGAATGCTTTTGCTGTAATGCCCTATTCCCCATTACTTTTACTAACACCTCCAAAGATATATGTATACACTTGTGGAAAAGGGGAAGGTAAGGTAAAACTTATTATTAGTATAATCTTCACCGTGAAACACAAAAAGGTGCTTGTATTATGAAAGGTGAATAGGAGAATGGTACGTACATTATAATGGGTGAATTGGAGAAAAATACAAATATTAATAAACCTTTCTCCATTCAGATATTTTCTCTTAAGGGAAGAACACTGTATGATGTAGATCATTATCAGACAGTGACAAAGATTTATTTTGGATTTTAACCATCACATTTACATATTCTTTAATACGCCAATGTAATCACGACTTTCGCCAAACGCTCAAATTTCTAACTCTCGCGAGTAAAACATATATATATATCTCTGGGTGATCCACGACTTTTTAATCTACATCGTGATCTGGTTCAATTTAATGTGACATGTCATTTTATTGGTGTTCTGGATTATTCAAATAGTGAAATCTTAAAATTCTAATATTGGGGACGACTATGGAAAGTATGATATATTTCAAGCGAAAGGCTTATCCCTTATGAACACAACTGCAATTAATCTTCACATGAAAATAGAGTAGTATATATTTATTTTCAAATCAAATATATAAATCTATTTTGTGGTGCGTGATTAATTATAAATTTCACCTTGTTGACAAGCACTTACCTGTGCAATAGAAAAGTACAAGAAATAATGGATCATAGTTGTTGGAGTCGTATAAATGGCAGGGTGTGGCACACTTGACATCAGTGGATCCCATCTCTGAAAGCAATGCTCACTTCACACTGCCGTAGATGTGCCTTCTCACCTGAGTCCCTCAGCTTCTGCGAGGAGTGAATGTCATCCCACACTTATACCTCAGTGCATGTTGGGTACAAGTCTTGCTGATTGGAGTGTGCACCTGTTTAGACCGGAGCGACCTAATTGTCTCGTTCCTGATTGGTTTGCTGACGTCCACCGCAGACAGACCATAATCACTGATTGGGGAAATTAATATCTTAAATGTAACGATAATACACTGTTCTTACATAAATTAACCCAAATGATGAATTAAGTAAAAAATAATAGAATTGTTTGTGCTTAGATCAGCAGGTGATCGCCTGGTATATATTAGTACACGCAGTTAAGGAAAAAAGACTATCAACGGTAATATATTTTCTCATGCTCATCAATTCGTGATATTTAATAGCCATGCAGCGTAGATTTAGAATAGGTAAAAAGGGGATGACATGAGATTATTGCTGTGGGCTTTGCTTTCAGCTGGAGGCGGCGTGTTGAGTTAGCTGGACATAGCATCCATCTCAGCTACCATACTACAGGTGAGAGATGCTCCTACCTGCAACATCAGCACCACAACTCCTCACACCGGATGACGGCTTATAAGATCATTCCCACCACGTGTTAAAATAGGATCCACATGCGACTGGACCTGAAGCATTTCGTGTGGCCCACTCAGTGGTCTGCAGGTCATTGAACGTGTCTCAGTGATACATCCGGTCTGCATTGTTAACTTGATTGGATTGATAAATTGGCTCAGAAAGGGCGTTTGTCTTGTTTTGTTTTTTGGTTTTTTTTTGGGAGGGGGGGGGGGCATTATGTGTGTTATTGTATATTTTCGTAGAGCTGTTTCAAGGTTGAGGGATTTTATTTTATTGTTATTTCTTACCGTTAGATTTGCCCTCATCTTTTCAAAACTTGCACGCAGTTTTTCTCACATGCCCAAGGATAGCACCAGATACACAGGGTCCCTGATGTCCAAGAGTGTGGGTGGTTTGCCTTGCAAACTTCAAGGAAAGGGACTCATCAAATGAGGTTTTTGAGCTCTTGTCAATAAATGTAGTGCAAGCATTATGTCATTGCTATCTCGCTGTTTGAGAAGTGGATTTTAACCTTATTTACTGATGGGAGTAGTTTTCCTGTGCTGATGGAAAATATATCCATAATTTCAAGTAATTATGTTATATGATGGTCTAATGCGATATTGCTGTAATGTGTGCATATGTAATGTTTAATAAAGTGAGTATGTTGAGTGGGTGGAGGGTGAAGGTCCTTGGATGTATAAAGATGTAGAGTACCTAGTACTGCTTATAAGACAAGCACGTCATATCATGGATGCCAAGAATAAATATAAATGTTGCCGTTTTGGTTGAACATTCAATTAATTAAATGTACACATGTTCCCATTAATGGTGTCTTTAATTGTTTTCCATCCATGTGTCATTTCACATGTTCTTGTTCCCATTACTTTGTGTTATTTCATGTGTCCTTGTTCTTATCTGCATGTCTCATTATATATCCATGTTCTTATTTCCATATGTACTTAAAGCTTACAGTGTACTTAACATGAGAGTAGTCACAATAACCATGCTTTGACGTGCTTTGTCATACAGTATTTTAAATCTTGTGGCAGTTCATTCCATAACTTGCTTCCCATGGAACTAAAGGATCTGAAACCATGTGTTTTGTTTTGGTACTTTCAACAACTGATTACTAAAATCGTATGTTACATTGCGATTTTCAAACATGTCACAAATAAACTGCGGTGCAAAGGTATGCATAGATTTAAACATTTCAATTGTTAAGTAGTGATTCCTATCTACAAGACGCCTATGACTACTAGTATCTGCTTTGAATAACAGATCTTCATAACTCAATTCCCGAAACACAGATTCCCGAAACACAGATTTAAGCGCTCTAAATTGTAATTTCCCTACCTTGGTGACATTATCCTTGCCACAGTATATCCATACTAATGGACAGTAGTTGAGCTTTGACTTGACAAATGACATATGATATAGCCACTTTACTCTCCATTTCTTGGTCAGTCTCTAGATTGCCTTTTCTTGCCTAGGTGCCTTGCTACATATTAGCTCTATGTGTTTGTCAAGCTTTAGTTGTGTATCAAGTGTTACCCCAAGAAATTCAACACTTTCACGGGGTTTGACCACCTTTTGCAAGTGGAAGTTATCTTAAAATATATGTATCTGTATCATTGTTTACCATAAACACAGTACATATTTTTATCGAGGTCACTTGGCCATTTTAAACTGTGTTTATGAAAGGTGTCGTGACTTCACACCTGTGACAAAATCCAGCCATTTTAATATTGTAGAAAATTAATCACACTTGGCATTTTATATTGTACAAGTTTGAGGCTTATAAGATGTTAAAATTGTTGAATATTGGGTATATGGGTTTGATGTCTACAACCGGATGGACTGAAAAGGGCTAGTAACAAGGATTCAATGAATATGGTCTGAAATGGGGGTTCTGTTGGACTTAAAAGAGAGTGACAAAACCCAGGTTTTGTACATATTTCCAACTTTGTCAGAGGAGAAGGGCCATATCTTCTACTCACAGATTTTGTCCAAATATTGATGTCTTAGGAGTTGTCCTAGATATGTCTGTTATGCACATCCAAGTCCACATTAGTTTCACATAATTTGTTAAGACAGAGCCACAACTCTTAGCAGTACAACACCCCTTAGAAAGCCACACATCTATTATATCATTCAGTTTGTCAGGGTAAAAGGAACATATCTGTTTTAAACACGGTATGTATTTGTTCTTTATTTGACATATTTATCTTTTTCAGAGACATTGACCTTGGGATATACGTTTTGGGGCATTTTGAAAAATACATTTAAATGTCCAATATCTAATATTCAAGTTAATTGAGTATATGCCTCAAAATCACTTAAGGACCTGACATGTAATGTGGTGAGGAAAGGACAAAATTTTCAGTGTGCTGGTAACCCATCACATACTATGTATGAGGAATGATTTTAAGTCTCAACATTTAAAGTCTAAACATTGACCTTCTTTTGAAAGCCAGACAACCAATGGAAACATACAGGGGAACGTTTGCCAAGTGCCAACCCACCCAAGGGTCCAGCCACTTGAGGAAAATATGTATCGATCTTCAAATGAAGATCCATCTTGATCATTTGATATTCACATATCATGAATTAATATGAAGATTTTTAATTTGTAAACAGAATTTACACAACAATCAACAAGATTTCAGCACAATAAAAACATTAATTTGATCAATTATTGTGTCAGTTATGCTGTTCTGTTTGATTGTTGTTTCAAATATGTTGAGCAAAGACGGAAGAGGTAGTGAAAATGATTAGTATTTCTGCAGATGTAATGCAGAGTAATTAATAGACCAGGCGATGCCGGCCTTTCACGATTTCTCCAAATGTTAAATGGTCAAATAAGAAAATTGTATCCTGTAGACTGCTGGATGTCCTGTTGGGTACTGTATGAATACAACGGTGAGGTTACTAACTCATATACTGTCTGTATAAAATCCACTTAATCATCAAATATTGTATAAAACTGGCTTATTTAACTTAATATAGAACAATAATAATAATACTTACTATTTTAAATGGTTTTGCATAGTTTATTGCATATCAATATCCAACATTGTATAAAGGTATAAATTACATAAATATGTTCATTCAATCATAATGTATATCAATGTCCAGTATAATAGATATTGGCATATGATAAGTATATCAAGTATCATTTATCATTACATTCCCAATGTGTATTTACAAACATGGACCTTTAAAAGTGTATTGCCAATACAGCTTTTCATGAGTCATGAAATAGAAGATTGTTCCTCAGTATGTCTTGCCTTATGATTTCTTTCAAACAATACTATTATATAAATATACAGAGATCCCTATTTTTCATATTGGCTTTGAAAAGGTCATGACCATAAAGTTGGTTCATTTTGGCATTTAGATATATTTTTAACTCTATTGGAAGGACAATCCTTATCAAATATTGCCTTGCTCCCAGGAGAATCACGAGGTGACAGAAAATACAAAAACACTTGTACCTCATTCAATTAATACAGTACAACAAATTCATGTAAACCCCTTCATCTTAATTAGTAATGGTACATACAGAAATACCCAAAACTGGATTTCAATTACTGGATTAATTGATAAAATCTCAACTTTGACTTCGAATGGTCATTTCATAAAAAAACCTTTGCTAAAAATGCATGGAATGTCTTTTTACAGGTTAAAATTTCAATACTTTAAAATTAAAAATTAATGTCCTTTTAAAAATTAGCTGCCTTAGATGTTTTTGTGACAAACGTTTGTGTGACCACATGTAATATACCATTTCAACCAAAACATACCGGTAGTTGATTTTTTGTTTGTTTTTTTTTTTCATATAAAGGTTGACTCTATCCAGTTGAAATCAAGTGATAGTTTTCATCCTTTATCAATATGATCTTTCAGATCTCTTTTGGAATATATCTAAAAACAGCTTTACATTTATCATTCAGAAAATAAATCATATTTTACACATAAAAACACACCAAGGGGTGCTATTAAGTGTAATCAATTTGATGTTAACTACATCACAGCCTTATTCCAGCAGGCATCAAAATAATCGAATTGAGACCTGGAATATTAAACAAACAAAAATTTTCATTTTTGATTATTTAAAAGATCTACTGCTGCACATTGCAGTACTAGAATATCAATTGTATGTGAATGAGGACATATTGATATCTCAGGTGGAAGACAAAATGGTGACTGGGAGGAGATGGTAAGAATACAAGTCAACATGTCATTTAGCTGTAAATGTTATTCCAAACCAATATTTGTTATGGTTCACACTTAAAGTCTAACAAAACCCCAATTTTAAAATCCAGCCAAGTTACTATTAGATCCCTTTTCATCCCAAGTAGATTTGTACTGAAACCTCCCTGCACCAAAAATTTTACATTTTCTTATATATCTTTTATCACTCATGTGTAGGAATTATGGCCTTCCCAATTTCCAGAATAACTCATAATGTCATGGCCAAAATAAGTCTCAAAATGGCTGCAATTAAAGCAAAGTCTGGAATTTGAAGCAGAAGAAACACAATGCACCTATCCCAGTGACTACTTGTGATTAAAAGAATGGATGAAGGTATCAAGACTGCTATGTAAGCACTTAATGTAATTGTATCAAACTACAGGTTGGATCATCTAAACACACTTATTTTGCAATTTGTAATAACTTATAACATGTTTCAGATTGGCTAATACTTCTGTAATCACCTGGACAAGATGATCTACCAACAAATGACGACCATAAAATGGTAAAATCTGAGCAGATGCATTCAATTTCTATCCCAAGTCAAGATCTTCCTTGAATGTCTAATTAACATTAAGCACTTTGTAAAACTTGTGAAAACCTTGATTAAAATCTTGGAAATGATCAAATTTGTAAACCATTTCATTATCTGCTGCAGCATTGATATATTACAAAAACACAAAATTAACCAAGGGACTAACTTCTTCAGACAAAAATTTGTCAACAGGAATTGATCAAGTAATCTATATTATAGTTGTACTATAATGCTACCGACAGTTTGAGAATCACTCAAATCTCAAATTTGATCTCCTGTTGAAATTGAATACTTTAATAATTGAATACTTATTCTTCACCTCAAGGTCTGACCCTACTTTACTCACTGTCTTTCACTTAACTGGTAAATGATATCTCTCAATTGTGTCTTAATGACTATAATTTGTGTATATAGTGTCCAAACAAGTCATTTCCAAAATGTTTACCATCAAATCACACTTTGAGGTAAATAATCTTTGCTAGAAAACTACAAATCATATTTTCAATATCTATAGCTTTAGTCATTTGTAAGAAATTATTGAAGAAAAATTTGTCTGTATTATTTTGGTAGTCTCGTCAAGTTAGTCTGGTGTGAAAAAATCCTCTTGCATGTCATATGCAAAGTAACAATGCATTCCTGTACAAGTCTGAAAAAAATGATCAAATACTATTCTACTGATATGTGAGAAGTTGTGGTGTGCACCTTTACTTCCATAGTATCCACATTAATATTTACATAACATTTATACATCATTCCCTTTCATTTTCTATTGCAATGCAGTAGTAAGGAATTTCATTGTTTGTGTAATTTCCACCGATAATATTTGGTTTTCATTTGGTGTGGTTTTATCACATGGTTGCATTTTGGCAAGACTATGAATATAGTACCATAAGCCCAATTAGCAATGTCACCTGATGGTCACAAATGGTGGAAGCCCCACTACGCTATATCAACATATATCAGTGCATTATTCCGAATACTCCCATGTGGCAGAGGAACAATGCAAGTATGGGAAGATTCCATAACTTGCCTCCTTCCTGTCTTTATACAATATATATATCAAAGTTTTCCTGTCTGAAGCACATCTGGGCCTCCTGCAGGATACGAAGGCGTGGGCCCATTGGGATACCAATTTTCTGCAGCCGGTCCTCATTCATATACGGCAACTCTATCATCCCTATCTTCTCCTGCTCAAAATTCACTGCATATCTCTGCAAGTAAATAATATAAAAAAAACTATTGTATTTGGTAATATAGTGATTTTGAGAATTATCATTGTGTTCAGAATCAACTTAAACCTTGCAAGCTAAGGTGCAGGGTACTGAGTTGGTGATAATTTTAAATAAAATGTCATAAAACAATGTCTAAAACCAGACCAAAATTTTGTTTCTTTCACCAGGTTTGTGCATGGAAAAAATCCTGCAACTGCCCAGGCAACAAATATTTGATTTATTTGCCTTATAAACCTGACTCAAATTTTCATTTAACATTGTTAAACATTAACCAAAAATAATTTGTTGTCTGGCCTAATCATTGCAAGGCTCACTCAATACTTCACACTACATATCAATTAGCAGTTAAATAATTTACAGGTCTGCAATTAAAAGGTTGGTAACCAAAAGTAATATAATTAATATGTCTGGTCTTTCTGTGGTAAAGAATAGATGAATACCTTTACAAAAGTAGGGACATTACGGATATCTTTGAAATGAAGTTTTTGCTGGGGTACCGGTAAGAGATTTAATTTGAGTAGTCAATTCAACCAGCTCTATCTGCCCTTAATTTCTCTAGGATCTGCCATAAATTAACAAAATATTTTGTAACTTTGGTGTCAATAATTTCTATTCTTACCTCATATCCAAGTTTCTTGAGGAATATGTGAAGTAATGGTGGTTCCTGTCCAAAGAACCTACAAACAGATGATCATTTTAGTTTTTTTATTTGCACACATAATAAATATAAAAATTATAAATGATTGTATCAACTCAATAAATCGCTGACATACAAAATAAAATAAATAGTACATGGAGAACTAGGGAAATTTATCATAGGATCGACATACAGATTATTGTGAATGAATTCTACAATGACTAACTTGTAACTTGAATAAAGTAAAAAGAAGATGGTAAAGATCATGATGCAGGAAATGGAAATAGTAAAGAACTAGAGCATATATAACAGTGGTGACTCACTTGGTAAGTTTGTTCACCCTCCTTGGATTTGTTAAAGATGGCACCCAGCCTCGAAATCTCTCAAACTCATTGACATACTGCTTGATGCCTCCGCTGGCTGCAATCTCCTGTAATCTCTTGATATCTCGCTTAATCTCGTCCAACTCTCCTGAGTTGTTGTTATGAGATCTCATTTCCGATGAGAGGTGTGCGACACTTCGGGCCAGAGTTACCACATGAGATTCCAGTCTTGCAAAACGCTTATTTACTTGTCTACAATTTTAGAAAATGTAAATATTAAAAATAAAGACCTGATCAGCCAGTTTAATGTAGAATAAGATACAATGACTAGCAAATAACCTGTGCAAAGTTCTACCTCAAAGACAGAGATTTTACATATTCATAAATGATTCTCATGTGGAACTGATTCAAGTCAGCTATACTTTGTTAACTGAGTAAGACACCCAGATGATAATTCTTATCTCTATATGTTTAAACGACTTTCATCTTCTGAGGTTGCTATTTTACATAATGGAGAATATTTGTGTAGTCTCACTTGATCTCCTTGGACCTATGTTTGTGTGAGTGGGTGTGCCTGAGTCTGCGCCCGGTACGGCTGATGCTGCTCTGGGAGGAGATGCTACGACGTGATCCTGGGATGTACTCCTTGTCCACGCCCAGAAGCTTCAGGATCTCATGATACATCGTCTCCAGTCCCTCCAACTGCTGCCGGATAATCCGCACTTCACGCTGATCCATGGCACTCGTGTTGATCTCGCCTTCCGTTCCACTCGCATTTGTTGTGTTCCCTTGGTCGTCAGAGAAATCAAGATCATCCGACTCTTCAACGTTGTCAAGGGAACCCACTATAAAAAAAAATAAAGAAAATAATTTTCAATCAGGAAGTATCATTATTATCCTGGCATGTATCTATAATTATGACATCAAAAACATCTGAAACCTCATACAGTATATGCATCAAGTCCCACGACATGTTTTTTCATGACTTGTGTCAAAGTACTACTTCTTTATTAGCTCACTTCAATCTAATTTCCACTTAAGATCCAGGGAATGAGACAGTATATCATGTAACATGTGCCAATGATGTAAAACCTAAAAACTTCATCATTACAATAATGAATTTTGATTAATATCCTCCAACACATCTTTTTATCATAACATCACTGAAAAACAAATAACCATGCTTACAGAAAAATAATTAAAAGAGGTTGATAAGGTTTCCTAGATATATCAATATTTATAACATATCGTATGTATATAATTAATGCTGAATAATGTGAAAACAAAGTTTTGCCTACAGTGGGCATGTGTTGACGCATGTTTAGAAGTGATCATCATTAGGATGACAACAGATGGGAAGCGGAGTGTCAGGATATCACTCATTACAGATTGTCTCATATGGTCCCTATTCTGGCATAAGTTACATGTGCAACAGCCATATATACACTATACTCATAACACTAACGGTGATCATGTTATCATCATTACACAATTACAGTCTGTATGTTGAGCAGAGTATCACCCCAGGCACACCCACACTTTCCTGGCATATTTCACCTGAACTAGTTGCAGATTAGATCAATTTTGCTTTGCATAATCTCAAGGAAAGATCTTTGACAATGCCAGTATTTATGTTGATGTAGTAAAAGCTATGTGGCATATTCTGCAAATCCTAATGTGTAACACAGTGATGATCAACAAATCATACCAAAAACTGAAACCTCTCTGTGAAAAGGAAGAAACTCCTCTCATATTCGTATTTGCTAATGGCTCACCTATAGACAAAAACAATCCAGATGGAAAAATATAATCTGATGCTCAAAATAAGCTAAAAAGAAGTAATATTAATTGACCAGTAATTACTTCATGTGTATGTATAGGTGGGAAATCATGGTGGAAATACACAAACTTGTATCAAGAGGGAGAGTTCATTTTTTCAGGGTTGGGACGTCACCTGTGGTAACTTGTCCATGCAGGTGTCAACACCTGATGAGCACAGTTGGCTTAAGTCCATGAATCAAAGATCCTAGCTTAGTTCAATGTATTCTAATAATGTTCAAGATCTTCTGATTGGTTCTAAATAAGAAACAATACAGAGCTGTTGAAAATGAAAATCAAAATACTGACACCTGCTTCCTCAAAAATTCCCAATAAAACATCCACATTTAGATACAATTAAAACATTTCTGTTTAGCTTTAGGTCACAAGACATATTTAACAGTAAATACATGACTTAATGATCAATCACATTCACTAATTGCTAATTAAGGTAGTAATAATAGAGAGCTGCATTTACTTACATGACCGAGCATTCCTGAAGGCCTGGGTATGAGATATCCGACTATTTGGCTTCCCACTAGGCGCGCTCTTCTTCATTCTCCCATCAAAGGCTTTAACTGCTACTCCACTTGGATTCTTTCGTATTTGTTTTTTCTTCCCACCTGGAGAGTTCTTTTTGGCTGTGGAAGTCACCACATCTGGTGTTCTTGTAAGATAATTTTGGCTTCCGGGTGGGACTGAGTTAATCCGTCGGCCCATGTCGGGGGAGTCTGGCGGAGTGATGGGAGGGGTGTTTGACGGAGACAGTGGTGGCAATGGTGGCGTCACCGATCGCGAGCTCAGACTGGGTGAATACTGTCCATCGTCTGAAGCGAGAGATCCCCGCCATTTTGGCTGAGGTATAGACAGTTGTGCCACTCTATGCGCCATATTACTGGGAGTATCGTAATGACTGTTAAAATCCTTGGATACTGCAGATTTATTGTTCGAGTCCCTTCTGCTATTTAACATATCTGCTCTCAAGGTCTGTAACTCAATATTTTCCCTGCTTTGTGAAGGCGGGGGTTTCTGTAAAGGTCCTTGCTGGCCCCTTCGTGGGGATGGGACTGACCCTATTTTGTTACTAGGAGTGCCCTCTGGTGGGCCAGTATGATTCCCCCAGCTAAAATCCTCCAACGAGGACATCCTCTGGGAGGACTGACCTACTTCTCTCTGAGCATTGTGAGAGTCTCTGTTATTAACTTGAGCATAGATACTGTGTGGGTCCTTGCCCGGGTCAGGAGCGGAGGTCACCCCGCCTGAATGATGATCCACACTGCTCCCATTTGACATGTGCGTTAGCTTCTCATTAGACATTCGGGAATTGTTTGGACCCGACAATCTGTCAATGGGTCTGAACTCCTCTATTGGACCCGCAGTTCTTTTGCTCAAATTTCCAGGCACCACTGGCCTTCTCTCTGGCAGTGCTTTTTGGTCCAGGTTGTGGCTGTGGGGTCTCGGTAGTGCTGGACTGTTGGGGCTTTGGCTGGAGGTCTGACTAGGTGTGGTGGAGTTACTCTGGCCCATCGGACTGGACCGAGGCTGCTCCGGTCCATGAGAGCCATACTTGGGCCACACGTGAGGACTCTGAGATGGTGCCGTACCCTATAACAAATAAACAAACCTCTCTAGTACTTGTCTCCCATTGTGTCTCATTTAAAAATGTAAAGGTAACATTAAAACTGACTCAGGTCAATGTCTACTCATAGCACTTGATAGGAACTGGCCGGGATTTAAACTGGGTATCCCTTGGTCTTAAGTCACATGCTCTACCAATTGAGCTATTTAGGTTAAAATATTCAAACACATATTTATTTCTTCAAATAATAGATTCCAAAATTTATTTATCACAATTTAAGTTGGTTAAAGTGACTGTTAATGGCAGTTGATGCGAATGTTAATGGCGTTGATAAGGTTGATATAATGCATACCGGAGAGGGAGCAGGATAGGTTGTCTGTGAGGCCGGTCTGCCTGACCCCTCGTTACCATACAGACTTCTGCAAGCACTTCTCAGGTCATTACTGCTATTAGTGGCGGCCCCTACCTTATGACTAAAAAACAAGTATATATAATAAGTTAAAAGGCTACCTTCCACGAATCATCCCCAATTTACAAGAAGAAACAAATAATGTGAATTATTCAAATGTGAGCGCTGGTCTTATATATTTAATTGTTTTTTACCTTGATTTGGGAGAAGGCATGAATGCTGGGTTCACCTGCCCACCCGAAGACAGCCTGTTCCCGTACTGGGGTGGGGGGTTGTACCGGGGTGGGGGTGGGGGAACGGGCCCCTGGTTGCCGCCACCCTTCGGAGGAGGTGGGGGTGGTGGAGCATAGTGGTTGTTATACTGGGAGGGCATGTTGCCGCCGTGAGGGTGGGGGTACTGATGGGGATGGTACAAGCCTGCAGTCTGTACAAAAGCTGGCTGGCCAACACGGTTCAGAATGGCCTGACCTCTGGAACCTGCACTGTGCCTCTCAGCAGGTCTGGATGGCTACAAAGAGTTTCACATTGAATGGTAAGTGTTATAGTAATAAAAGGAAAACAAAGAATCTTAATAGGAAAAGGTTCTCTCTTATTTACATAATGTTTAACCACACTGGTAAAGGCACGTTTTATGCTTCTTCACTGTTTATGTCAATATATTACATTGAACATTACAGACTGGATTTGTTTTATGAGTTGCTTTGATTAAGATCTCCCAGGGTCATGCTAATAGCCAGAGTTGGACTGGTTTGCTTTGTGTGTCAGTCAGGTCTAGATCCCACAAGGCCATGATATCAGATGGACACAATTTGCATTTGTTTTGTGGATCAGTTTGTTCCAGAACTCAGTTAAATTAAAAATCTTCATATTTTCACACCAAAAAATTCATGATATTCATGGATATGTAAGTCTTTAGAAATAAATATTTTAATTTCCAAAGTTTAGATTCATGCTATTGACATGTTTGTGTCTTAGATGAAATCTTTATATTTTCATAGCTTAGATTCATGTTATCAAAATATATATTTGTTTTTGAAAAAAAAGGACAATAAATGATACATACAACATAGGATGACTGTAGAAACTCGTGTTCGTCTCTGGTGGGGGATTCGTTGCGCTGCTGAAAACCGTTCACAGATTCCTGCGAGGGACGGGGTGGGCGTGGCGGAGGTAATAACAGCTCCCCATCCTCATAATCCTACAATCACAGAAATCACATCCCGCTGACATTATATCTGCTTCTCTCTGTGCACTGATAGGGTAAAAATAATATCATCCAGTTTCAAATTTTTCAGGCTAAATCAAAGAGATGCAAGCTCCCGGAACATTAAAAAAAAACATCCCTTTGAAAATTCTAGTTTATAAAAGAATTTTATCAGTCACTCATTAAAAAGGAATAACGACTTGTAAAACCAATGCTAGTCATGTTAATTGCATAGTCAAATATCTACAAATGAGAATGTTATTTGCTAACAATACTGAAACACTGAGAAAGCCCCCTTTCTGACAGACAAGCTCTGAACAGGAAACACAAAGGTCTCTCATGCCTTCAGGTTCTCATTTTGACAATGTTATCACTGACAATCTCAAAGAGCATTTGTCTGAACCAATAAAGATTGTCCATGTAGGAAAGATTTCCTGAGGGAACCTCCTTTCTCATCAAGCTTGTAGATAGATAAGGTTGTGTACTGGATCAACATTACATGACCATATATCTTTAAAGCAATAATTCTGTGAACAAGTATATGTACATGTAGTTAGAATTCATAAACTCTGTGACCAAGTATATGTAGTTAGAATTCATAAACTCACTGAAATATTTGGGCTTGTCAAACCTTCCTGTAAACCCCTTGTAACTTGATCAACCAATGTTTCTGTGAATGGATGCCTTCCCGTATATTTTTATCAAGTAATGACTGACTGTCTACCAGGTGAAACTAATTGCAACTGGACACTAAATAAACAACTTCTGATTCTTTTATGCAGCAAATATTAACTAAATTATAATCATATTTATCTCAATAGTCAACTCTCTCTAATCCTTAAAGGATACTTCTTAATCCAATTATCTAAATTGGATTAAGAGAGATAAGCCAATATCAAAGCAGCTGTTCTCTGATTGCCTAATTAAATGCATATAATCTGCTTCTTTGTTCCATGAAAGCCAATGGACCTTCAATTGTGGAAAAAAACTAAGATCCTATTACACGAGAAACTAAAAGGATGCTATATTTTTCAATAAGATGGATGCGTCTAGTCCTGCAGCTTTATCACAAAGGAAAGGTGAGGTCACAGCAATCTCACCCATCAGACAATACAATATAATCACGACAATCAGAAGTAAGTGCTACTTGTAGAAAGAGAAGAATGTCATACTCTACCTGAACATAAACATGTGGACACACCCTGCCCAACATCTAATTGTCCACTTGTGTGTTATGCTCAGCATATAGCCAGCCTAGCATGGCTGTGAGCTGTGACACAGTGTAATTAAGAGATGATGCCTGCCTGGTGGTCTGAGTGGTGAATCAGCCCAGCCTCCCGTAGCATCCCACCACTCCCTAGTCACAACATGGCATTACTTAATTATTCATCCCATGCCCCCTTTTCAAGTTGTTCCACCTGGCAACAGTTTTATCTGGGCCACACATGTCAAATCATGTAATCTTTGGTTCAGCTCCAGATTTGCAAACCATATATCACAAACAGGTAAAATATATGTTTTATTTTGCTCAGGCAGAATAGTATTTCTTTATATACTCAAAATTGTATATTAAAAAGGGAAATATCCTGGTTCTTTAAACATTATTGTAATTTTCTGTTGATAAATGCCATTTTATTTAATGTTGCTTTGGTTCTGAGCACAGAACAAATCAAATAAACATGTTTGAGTTCTTTCTGATCATATGTGCATGTATTCAAACATGAATCTTTCATCATTGACAACATTATTCTATTTTTAGCCTGGAATGACAAAGGTTCATTTGAATGATGGGGTAACAGTATTTCTTGCAATTATCAACAAGCTGATCACAAGAAACAACATTTAATATTTGTGATTACAATATATTGCATAAATCCATTGCCATCAATAAACTACTCAATAAAAATGCTCTGCGAAAAGCCTCACTGTTAGACAATGCATCACAAACTTCATGGTCTTCATGCAACTGCTCACTAGAGGGCACTGCAAGTGCCAGTGGAATATCATTCAAAATTGAAATGAGTGAGATTCGTTTTTATCTCAATGCTCATATAGCTGATAATCATTGTAAAAGGCCAACAATATCCCCCATTAAAAAGTCAAGTCATGCCATCCTTGTTACTTGCCCCCCCCCCCCCCAGAAATACAAAATTGAAGTTGTCAAGACTGCCATAAAAGCATGCTTTAATTTTTTTTAAATGTCTATAAAGCTTGTGAATTTTGATTTAATTGACTTCACATGGTTTCTTATATTTCCCACATGAGAGTAGACATATTATACATATTATAAGCTTCATGTTATTGCATACCTATAGGCAAACTGGAATTAATATCTACCTGTGAAAATGGCCCTCACTTGTCACAGGTGTGAAGAATTCTTCACCTTTCTTAACCTCAGTTTGTAATAGCTACCGGTAGGTAACTAAGATTATAATGTGTACTGTGTCTGTCATAAACAATGATATTGAGACAGACATTCTGAGATTTCATTAGCCACTATTCCTGTATTTTGCAATAAAGTTATAACAATTTATTTTTGATTGACTGATGCTCCTATAATCCCCTTGGCAAGATGGCTGCCACCAGGAAATGATCAAGTGCAGATAATTTCAGAACAGTAAAAGCAATTAAATACTATTTAAAAATCTTCTTTTCATGTCTTATATTTTTTATAGTAATGATATTTGCAAAGCAATTCATAATTCATATTCAGTAAAGGTCTCCTTCCCCTTTAAAATATCTTCTGTCTTACAATGAAAATAAAAAATTGCATATTTGCCAGTCAAAATAATAGTTTGGGCATGATTTGGCTTGTTTAAAGAATTTTAATATATTTTGAATTTAAGTTCAAAGTGATGATAGAACAAATCAATAATAATGAGTCACTTTTTAAAGGATGGTAAATCTAAACATAGGCATCAGAGATGCATCAACCCTCAGCCCTGGTAACTCATTGCACAACATTCGCTCCACACAATATTTGTGAACAAAACGTCACTGCACCAAGGCAAATTGATGCAGGGGTAAAAAAAACCCATAAAATCTACTTCCTTTGATAGCTTAGGTGTGTAAAGTATCATGAAACTGTCATCATTTACTCTAGAATTATTGAGATGGGCCGGTGACCTTGAAAAGCAGGTTAAGGTCACTGTCCATCAAACTCATCTGGAGTCTTCCCAGATGCTTATGTGTGTCAATTTTCATGAAGCTGCCATTATTTGCTCTTAAGTTATTGCAATGACGTGGATTTGACATGATTGTCCCTGTGACCTTGAAAAGTAGGTGAAGGTCATGTTCCATCAAGAGAATCTGAGGTCTTCACCAGATGCTTATGTGTGTCAAGTCTCATAAAGCTGCCATCATTCGTTCTCGAGTTATAGCAATGATAGGGATTTCACATAATTGTACCTGTGACCTTGAAAAGTAGGTGAAGGTCATGTTCCATACAAAAATGTCTGAGGTTTTCATCAGATGCTTATGCGTGTCAAGTTTCATGAAGCTGCCATCATTTGTTCTCGAGTTATCGCGATGACAAGGATGATTTCACATAATTGTCCCTGTGACCTTGAAAAGTAGGTGAAGGTCATGTTTCATAGAAAAAATCTGAGGTCTTCACCAGATGCTTATGTGTGTCAAATCTCATTAAGCTGCCATCATTTGTTCTTGAGTTATTGCGATTCTTGGGATTTCACATAATTGTCCCTGTGACCTTGAAAAATAGGTCAAGGTCGCCGTCAACCGAACTAGTCCGAGGTTTTCAACAGATGCTTATGCGTGTAAAGATTCATGAAGCTGCCATCATTTGTTCTTGAGTTATCAAGATGACAAGGATGATTTTACATAATTGTCCCTGTGACCTTGAAAAGTAGGTGAAGGTCATGTTCCATCAAGAGAAGTCTGAGGTCTTCACCAGATGCTAGTGTGTGTCAAATCTCATAAAGCTGCCATCATTCGTTCTTGAGTTATTGTGATTCTTGGGATTTCACATAACCCTCCCTGTGACCTTGAAAATTAGGTCAAGGTCGCCATCCATCGAACTAGTCTGAGGTTTTTCACCAGATGCTTATGCGTGTAAAGTTTCATGAAGCTGCCATCATTTGTTCTTGAGTAATCACGATGACAAGGATGATTTCACATAATTGTCCCTGTGACCTTGAAAAGTAGGTGAAGGTCATGTTTCATAAAAAACATTCTGAGATCTTCACCAGATGCTTGTGTGTGTCAAATCTCATAAAGCTGCCATCATTCGTTCTTGGGATTCTTGGGATTTCACATAATTGTCCGTGACCTTGAAAAATAGGCCAAGGTCGCCGTCCATCAAACACGTCCGAGGTTTTCACCAGATGCTTTTGTGTGTCAAATTTCATGAAGCTGCCATCATTTGTTCTCGTGTTATCGCGATGACAAGGATGATTTCACATAATTGTCCATGTGACCTTGAAAAGTAGGTGAAGGTCATGTTTTATAGAAACAATTCTGAAGTCTACACAAGATGCTTATGGGTGTCAAATCTCATAAAGCTGCCATCATTTGTTCTTGAGTTATGCGATTCTTGGGATTTTACATAATTGTCCCTGTGACCTTGAAAAACAGGTCAAGGTCACCGTCCATCGAACTCGTCTGAGGTTTTCACCAGATGCATATGTGTGTCAAGTTTCATGAAGCTGCCATCATTTGTTCTTGAGTTATCGCGATGACGAGATGATTTCACATAATTGTCCCTGTGACCTTGAAAAGTAGGTGAAGGTCATGTTTCATAGAAAAAATCTGAGGTCTTCACCAGATGCTTGTGTGTGTCAAATCTCATAAAGCTGCCATCATTCGTTCTTGAGTTATTGTGATTCTTGGGATTTCACATAATTGTCGCTGTGACCTTGAAAAATAGGTCAAGGTCGCCGTCCATCGAACTCGTCTGAGGTTTTCACCAGATGCATATGTGTGTCAAGTTTCATGAAGCTGCCATCATTTGTTCTTGAGTTATCGCGATGACAAGGATGTTCGCTACAGACATACATACATACATACATACATACAGACATACATACATACATACCCACGCCAGGAGTACTGCAATACCCTCAGCCTGATTACATCAGGGGCTGAGGGTAAAAAGTAAAAAGTAAAAACATTTCCACGCAGACAAATTTAATGACCTTTTCACCTCTTTTCTAAAGCACCAAAGCTGTAAACGAGACATGCACTTTAATATGGATGTTTTTTTTTAGAGCATACTTACAAATGCAGCGTTATTGTGAGCGGGTTGCAGAGCCTTGCCTGGGCTCGGAGTGGTCAGAAGTGACTTGAGCCTCTCCTCCACTGTGGACGTCACCGCTGCCCGAACCTCGGAGCTGCCACTCTATAAATAGTACAGCAATAGTGCAAACTGTCAAAGGCCACATTAGTGAAATGAGGGAAGTAAACCTCTGTGTGAATGTCAGCAATTTCTGAGGAGATTTAGATTTAAGTTTAGATTAAGAGTCAAATTTTGATAGATTAACATCAACATCAATTTCATTTGTTTTGGTTTAAAATCAATCATGTTGTGACCAGGTAGCTTCTACCTTATAATTGGCTTATGAAATCTGAATCTACATAGTGAAGAGGGAAAATAGAATACTGCCACATACATAATGTGATTCCTTTATCATCTTGATTAAGACACTGGGCATCTGATATGGGTGGTGTAAGTTACCTTTTGGAGCATTTCCCTATCCCTGTGTGCCTAAGACTATGAGCATGCAATGGTCTTATGAGGTATTGATGATACTAAACAATGAGTAATCTAATTGAGAGAATAAACCTGTCAGCCCATTAACCAATGTCAAGGATGTAACTAATGGTTTGCATCACACACATCTATGAGACTTTTCTAGTCTTGTTGTCCACATTAAGTGACACACTAATAATTACTTAGAGTAATATACCTCTAAGACATATGTAAACGTGTATATGTATTTGTGTATGTGTGTGTGTATATTATATATATATGTATATATATATATATATATATATATATATATATATATATATATATATATATATATATATATATATATATATATATATATATATATATATATATATATATATATATATATATATATATATATATATATATATATATATATATATTATTGAGAGTCGTACCTGCCAGGAGAGTTCCCAGGGACTGACTCCCATCTTTGATGCTGCCTCTGATATAACTATCCTCACTCTATCAGTCACCTTCTTATCTGCCTCTTCACATAAACAGGGACTTTATTCTGCCTATAATCTGCCTAAAGCTATGTGTCTCAATTCATGCTCTATTTCCAGAATTGGCTTTTCTTGAGGTAGAGCAACGATTATTGTCGAGCATGAAAGGGCATATATCTGGCTTGTCATTGATAATGTTTGCCCGGGGTGATCTGACAGCCATAATGTATTCTGTAAAGGCTCCTCATATTTCATTAAAAATAATGAAGAAATCGAAACTTATTTTTTGTCTAAGCCTGTAGGTCAGAATATTATAAAACATTTTATGGCAAGTAGAATATTTAACATCTTTTCAACCAAACTCAATTCCAATAAAAAGAATTCTGTTGCGAAAAGTCAGAAGAAAATGTAATTAACAATCCTCTTTTGAATTGCCTTAGATTGGCAATTCAATAGAAATATCAAGTGTTTATGTGTATATTTTAACAGAACAATTGTTAAGGAACAAAAATTAAGCAGGGAATTTATACCATAGCTCAGAGAACTATACAAGCTCTATAACACTATTCTCAGTGTTTTCTTCTTTTGACACAGTGGAGAATCTTGTGGTATGTGCCGTGACATGCTAGTGTCAGCCAAAAGATACCTCAAGTTGTAAAAAAAAAAATACCTTTATTTCAAAGTGAATCACGAGCTGAGTGTCTTACACAGGACACTTTTATAGACTTGCTGCAAATTGTCTGATTTCATGCAACATGTGTTATCTAATAACACTAGATTTTTGGCATAGAAAAAATTATACATACAGCATTAACTGTAACACTTGTGAGAGTGATGTCAAGCATCTGTTGGTCCTGATGAGAAGGTATTTGACCAGGAAGGCCTGGCCACATCAACATTAGAACATCACAGACCACCATGTTATAGGTCCTTCCCTCTCGCTTCACATGTCAGAACATCACAGACCACCATGTTATAGGTCCTTCCCTCTCACTTCACATGTCAGAACATCACAGACCACCATGCTATAGGTCCTTCCCTCTCGCTTCACATGTCAGAACATCACAGACCACCATGCTATAGGTCCTTCCCTCTCGCTTCACATGTCAGAATATCACATACCACCATGCTATAGGTCCTTCCCTCACTCTTCATATATCAT